>PVIY010006287.1:0-62500 GCA_004026745.1 Myrmecophaga tridactyla | reverse complement strand
CCGGTCTTTAGGGGAGGGATGGATGCAGAGGGAGCAGGACTGGAGAAAGTTTCACCTGGGAAGCTGTGGATAGATAACCTCTCATTAGGCCTAAAAAGGAGGTGTGCTCCTCTGTGGCCTAGGCCTTCTATCTTCCTTGTAATGAGTTAGCAGCACAGGCCTCCGTTCCCATGACCGAGGGTTGGTGCT
The DNA here is from genome assembly GCA_004026745.1 of Myrmecophaga tridactyla. Taxonomy (NCBI): domain Eukaryota; kingdom Metazoa; phylum Chordata; class Mammalia; order Pilosa; family Myrmecophagidae; genus Myrmecophaga; species Myrmecophaga tridactyla. Next base: position 62,311 of record PVIY010006287.1, on the reverse strand, counting down.
CCTGGCCTCCGAGGTCTGCTTATTAATATCCTTCCAGTGGTTTTCCTTGCTCAGCGGTGCACAGACAGCTGGGTGGGAGAGCTCTGCACATTTCCATGCAGTCCTGTCTGAGATGGCATCTTTCCAGGGTGGACCAAAGTGATGCAGGTCCCTCTGTGATATAGGATCTGTCAGAAGTGTAACAAGGTAGATTCAAAAATAAAATTCAGTGTCACCCAAAATAAAATTACAGCTTCGTGCTGCCTGTGAGTCCTGGCAGGGCCACAGAGAACACCCCCCAGGGAGTTAGTTTGGAGGCTGCCCTGTCAGTCAATCTGGCATCAGGGGCAGGTAATGGAACTCTGGTCTACCTGGGACTCTTTAACTGAGGGAGGGTCTGTGTATTTTCTTAATAAGACGCTAATTTTCCATAGCATGCCATTAGATTGCAACACATTTTTTAGGGAAAGATGTTATCTTTATGGAGTTGACTTATTTGCAAACTTAACATAAGCTTTCAAACCCACAGAAAATATGGCAGTGTGTTTATATTTAAAATAGATTTTAAAAATCCAGTGAGTTACTGTGAATTTACTTACCGCCCAATAATACAGGGATAAAAATAATTTATCCTCCTATTTTAATTAAAAGCAAATCATTTTTGTAGAGCAACAGGAGCTCAGTCTAGTGGTTAGAACATGAAGTGGGAGTTGAGACTCTGCTTTCTTCCAGGCTTGGGTGTGGACTGGCTGCCTCTTTGGGGTAAGCAATTTACTGTCCCTGAACAGCACTTTGCATTGAGAGCAGCTGCAACAGAACCACACCACGTGGACTTATGAAATCAAAGGCATTTGGTGAGGCGGCCCCAAGCCCTCATCTAAGAGGTTGAAGGTTGACGGCATGGATAGGCGGATGGCCTGGGTGTGGAAGGGCAGGCGACAGAAACAGGATGGATATGTGATTTTCCATTTTAAAAGACAAGTTGTAAACAGCAAAAGCATGTCTTATTTGAAGGGTCTGTGGGAATTCCCATGGTCCTTGGAAAGATACCGAATGCCCATTGACCTAAGCATGCCTCCCCAGGCTGGCTTATATCCCAAATTCAGGAGAAAGGGATGAGATCACAAAGTGGGGTGTGGGTCAAAGAAACGGCCATGGAGACGCTGAAGCCCAAGATCACACTTGCTCCACATTCTCTCATCCAGCACATGGTTACTGAACACCTACTGCCTACTTGGCTTAGTGATGAGGTGGGTCTATAGAATAGGGCAGTCAGAAAGATTCCATGGCTAAGGGAAATTATCACTAGGCACTGAAATTTCCAATGCCCATTCTATGGAGATACAGATGAAGTGTGAGCACTTGTCTCTATCTTTCAGAAGTTACAGCCCAAGGCAAAGTGGCAGCTTGGGGTGGTAAGTGACAGCACACGATGGCTCATGGTTGAGTGTTGACCTGAAAGAGGGCGTCAGTAAGGACAGCAGACCAGAGTACTACCTATTGTTTGAACCTACCACTTATACATGCATCAGGATGGAATGGGCACTGAAAACTGGGCTTGAACCCTGAATCATCTGTGTATTTAGCATCTTGGCCAAAGTTCCTTACTGGTCTACAGTTAGAGTATGTTGAGGTTAAAATGAAATATATAAGAAAGTACTTAACTGGAAGAACAGTGCATAAAGAGAGTAACTTATCTTGCTCTTTGACTTGTCATGCACCAGCTTCTTTTTAATTCCTACAAAAAGAGAGACTGGATCTTCCCTAGGGTGAACATTCAGGGAGGCATCAATAAACATACATCGGTGGGTAGGTAGATGGATAGATTTATATTAGCTCATTCCAGAAGTATTTGGAATATATGGGTCAGAAGTATCTGACCCATAGCAACAGTCCCTGAAAATGTCATTTTTGGAACAGAGAATCATTTGATCAGAAAATGAATAGGCACACCTGTCTCTTCTCTCCCCACCACAATAAGCATGCATTGTGGTTTCCACCAAGTGAATAGTGAACAAGGACTGGAGATGTAAAGGGCTCATTTTCTTGTTTCCCTGAAAGATATTTTCCTGCCTAGACATCCTTTCCTGGCTAATGGCTCAGAAAAGGTGTTCTAGTTTGCTAGCTGCCGGAATGCAACACACCAGAGATGGATTGGCTTTAATAAAAGGGGATTTATTTTGTTAGTTCTTCAGAGGAAAGGCAGCTAACTTTCAACTGAGGTTCTTTCTTATGTGGGAAGGCACAAGATGGTCTCTGCTGGCCTTCGCTCCAGGCATCTGGGTTCCAACAACTTTCCCCGGAGTGATTTCTTTCTGCATCTCCAAAGGCCTGGGCTGAACTGTGAGTGCTGAGATGAGGTATGCTGAGTTTCTTGGGCTGTGCTACATTCAGTCTCTCATTTAAGCACCAGCCAATTAAATCAAACATCATTCATTGCAGCAGGCACGCCTCCTAGCTGACTGCAGATGTAATCAACAACAGATGAGGTTCACGTACCATTGACTCATGTCCACAGCAACAGAACTAGGTGCCTTCACGTGGCCAAGTTGACAACTGAATCTAACTACCACAAAAGGGATCCTCCCAACCCTCACCCCAGAAACCATCAAAATGGTGAAAATCCATGAATCTGACCAAAAATGTCCATTAAGCCACACATGAGCCAAGTCTCATAGGAGTCATAGACTCATAGACTATGTACAAGACAGTTCATGCAAATGAGCCACCAGGGAATCTGAGTCCTACTTACCAGAAACAATTACAAAATTCCAGGACTTCAACTTCAACTTTGGACAATAAGTATAACAGAGTTAAGGACATAAATTTTAAGTCTGGACCAACTCGAATTAGAATTTTTACTTTATTAACTCTTTGTAACTTGGACCAGTAGCTTAACTTTTCTGGGCCTCAGTTTCTTTGTTAGTAAAGAGGGTATGCTAATATCTCCCTCATATTGTTGTTGCAGTCATTTAAGGAGAGAGGTATATTATTTTATTATCATTATTATTATTGTTAGTCATGGCCTAAAATAGTTCAGAAATGAAGGCCATTAGCATGGATCGGAGTAGTCAGGAAAATGTTCATGGAAAAGGAAAAAAAAATGACTAAACCCTGAAGTTCTAACCCCAGTTTTAGAAAACCAGAACATAAGCCTGGTGAGTTGGGGAAAAATATCAGGATCTTGAGTTTGATGAATGGGCAGGGAGGATTCTCTGATGTGCTGGCTTGAGAAGAAAGGAGAGGAGTGAGCAGGGAAGTCAGGCAGCCTGTCTCCCAGACCATCAATTTGAAACACATAGTTGGAGTGAGAAATCATGGCAAGAGGAAGTCACACAACCAGATGGGAGCTAGAAGGAAAGAGCAGAGGGGTCAATCTGTAGGAGACTTGAGGATGCATAGTCACTCCTTCCACAAAAATTACAGAGCATCTACCTGTGCCATGTGCTACTCTACACCCTGGGGATTTGGCAAAAATCCTTGTCCTTCTGAAACTCATATTATAGTAGGCTGGAGACAGAGTATGAAAAAAAAATAAGTAAATTCTGTAGCTGCTGTTGTTGGCTGAGAACTCCTGTTGAGCTAGCACAATTTGCCTCTGGGCTGGATGTGGGATGAGAGAGAAAGAGAATAGTTGGGATGATTCTTAGTTTTTGACTGAGATGTAGAAGACCATGCAAGAGTCGGTTGGGTAAGAGCAGAAGGTAAGAAGCTCACTGTGGACACATTAAAGGTGTGAGATGCTTATTTAACATCTAAGTGGCAATGCCAGGTAGGCCATTGGATATATAATTCTGAATTCAAGGGAAAGTTCCTGAGTGGAGTTATACATTTGTTGGATTTATCGACATATAAATGGATATTAAAGCTATGAGACAAGATGACCTCACCAAGGGAGTGAATATATAGATAAAAGAGAAGAGGTCCGAGGACTGAGCCCCAAAGCACCTTCAACATTGAGGTTGAGGAAATGAGGAGGATTCATCAAAGGAGAGTGAAAAATTGAGGTTAATTTTTGTGCATGATCCGAGAATCGAACCCGGGTCTCCTGCATGGAAGGTGGGCATTCTAACCACTAAACTACCCATGCACCCTGAGATTAATTTTTATAATGATGTAGGTAGAAACCCAAGAGAGTGTTGTGTTGTATAAAGCAAATGAAGAAAGCATTCCAAGGAATAAAGAATAATCAACTGCATCAAATGCTAGAGATATGTCAAAAAGGTGATGACAGAGAATTGACCATTGGATTTTATCACTTTCCTTGACTCTACTGAGAATTGCCTACATATGAATGTTAAGAGCCTTAGGTGAAAGGGCTAGGTGAAAAAGATCTGAATTCTTGTCCTGAATTCACCACACGACTTTCTGTGTGATTTTGTAAAAACCATTCAGTCCCTTGGAATCTTGCTTGTTTTTCTGTCATTTGTAAATTTGAGATAATATGAATTACTGTCCATCCTTAACTCAGGTTTTTATTTGCGAGGGTCAGCCTAACCCTAACAGTATAATCAGATTGACTAATGTTCCTCTCTATATCCAGTGAACAGTTTAATGTCCTCTCAAAAACATCTGGAGTAGTTGCGCTATGTCATAATAAGTAGATCTAACTCCAACTTTGTAAGTATTTCTAACTCCAATTTTCTACCTCAGTACTCCATGTTGTGACTTGTAGCTCTTTCTTTACATTGTTCTGGTGTAAACTTAAATGCGTAGCTCAGTCTGTTTCTTTAATTGCTCCTCCCGTGCAAGAATTTAACAAATAAAATAAAAGCCAAATAAAACAATACAGAAAATGAGAGATAAAGGGAGTTTACATCACATCAGTGCAAAACAGCTTACAATTTTTATGAACTGGTCTTGTTCTTAAGAGACTTCTGCCCTTCCACCCTTTGGGTCTGGTACTTTCCCTGTTCTTTGCTCTCTTCTTTCAGGAGAAATCCTCCTTGGATTAGTCAGGTTAGGTTAGGATATACTGTAATAGCAAACAAGCAAAATATCAGCGGTTAGCTCAACAGAATTTCAGTTCTTACACATGCAATTCCATTGTGGGCCTTCAGGAGCATGATCATCCAGGGTGATTCAGCTTCATCTTCTCAATATGGCATCTCCTCAGTTATTCTGACAGAAGCAAGGAGGGTGCAGGGGAACCCTGCAGCTTCAAGCAAACCCTGTGCCTTGAAAGTAGCTTTGTTACTTCTGCTCCTAACTCAGTGGCCTTTACCAGTCAAAAGACTCACTTAGCTACAAGAGAGATTGAACATGGACTAGTTGGCAGGTATGACTGTCCCTATCACATTACGTTAAAATCTTCCCATTTCCATGTGCAGAGCAAATAATTTCCTTCCAGCCCCTGCACCCAATTTTAGTTTCCAAAGGTCTTCCTCAGCTTTTGGGCAGTCAACATCCTATGTACAACCCTGGCCTCTGTTTGGAATGGGGGACAGAATGGAGAAGTCAGAGGGTATGATTTTTTCCTCCAATAAATTATGATGACCAAAAGGTACAGTGGTTGTGAGCAGCCCTTGGAGACAGTCACAGAAGACATTTCAGTGCTGGGCATTCTTATTGTGCTTTAAATGTATTAGTTTAATTAATCCTCTCACCAACCAGTGAGTAGACACCCTTCCCAGCCCCATGTTGCAGATTAGCCAACCGAGATGCAGAGGAGTTAATTAACTTGCCTAAGGCCACCCAGATAGTTAGTGGCAGAGCTGGGATTCCAGCATAGGAACTCTTGACTCTAGGGTCCATGCTCTTGACCTTTATTTAGGTTATATGGCTGCTTTGTTGAGTTAAACACTACACAAATGTGCCTTTCATCATCCCTGACAAAGCATATGAACCATGGTTCTAAAGATGAAAGTAGTTCAGCTTGCAGCAGCAGCAAAGAGAGTAGCTCATTTTAAGATACTGGGAAATGAGCCCTACTCTTTACATTTTTGCTTCTGCAGGGAAGCCGATGGAAGGAATGGCATGGTTGCAAAGAAGGGTACTCTGGAAAGTTGGATATGTGATCCACACTATGAAATTTCATCACTATCTGGTTCCTCCCTACATTTGGGTAGATGTAGATTAAACTTCCTCCTTCTTGCAAGTAGGCCTGGCCATGTGATTAGTTTTGGCCAATAAAATATGATTCCTCAATTCAGGTGAAAGCATTTAAAAACTAGTGCTTGCTTCTGCAGTCTTTCTTCCTCAGTGATAAGGGAGCACGTAATACTATTGAGGTCCTTTTAGACTGAAGCCCACTGGATTGCTGAGCTGCCACAAGAGCTTCCCCAGTCCACAGTGACTTAGCAAGAGCAAGAAATAAAACTTTATTTTAAACTCCTGAGATTTTGATCTTACATGTTTCCGAAGCATAACTCAACTGACCTTGACCGATACAGATGGTATTTTGAAAAGTGAGTCAGGGTGGATTTGAAGGTGATTTGGATAAGAAGGAGGGAAAAGAAGATGAGTTTGTTGTCACTCAGTCTGTTTCTTTTCTGGGTATTGGACATGTAACTTATTGTGAATATTTTTCCAGTATTCCTTTGGAAATTGGGTTCAGTTCCCCTGAATCTATGAATCACATTTCATTCTGAGTGAGGGGCTTTTCAGAAGTAAGTTTGGGAAAAAGCCATGTTCAAAGTTATGCATGGTACTTTGAATTCCTATGATAATAACTTACCTTCTGCCTGTTGGCTGGGGACTAAACCACATGTAAAAGCACATTTATTGGATTTCTGCCTTGGAAACAATATTTTCCAGGTAGTTCACTGAAGCTGAAGTTGTCAGTAAAATTCATCCATCTCATTTTTTTGAGTTTTTCAGAAGAGTGATAATGCAGTGCAGTCCTTGACTCCTCTCTCATTTCCATCCTTAATCCAATCTCTCACACAGCCCATTTGCAGGCCATCAGGTATGGTGGCTCCCAAACCTTGATTAGCATTTTCTCAAGCAAGTTAACATAGATATCAAGCTTCTGAAAAAGAGAAAGTGAGTTTTAGAAAACTTCTAAGCTGACTTCAGTTGTATCTGCATTGCTAAAATCAAGAAATGGCCTGGGGCAGGCCATGGTGGCTCAACAGCCAAAGACCTGGGCTCAGTTCCCAGTGCCTGCCCACGCAAAAAAATAAAAATGGCCTGGTCTCTGCTTTATCCAGCTTAAGGGTTCAATTTGTCATGATGGAGGAATCCCAAGTCAGAGGGACCATCTGAGAAGATTGGTAGGATTTTCATGTAAGAGAGAAAGCAGCTCTTCTCTTATTTTCTTGTTTTCTCCTTTTACATTGCTTATGAATGTGGTTGGGGGGTTGCATCTTGTACAGCACAAGGACATGTTCAAGTTGGAAACTGTGTTCCTGAGAGTGTGAACCCATTTGTAAATAGAACCTTTAGAAGATACTTTTATTAGTTAAGGTGTGGCCAAATTGAATCAGAGTGGGTCTTAATCCGTATGGCTGGCGGCCTTATGAAAAGAAGAAATTTGATTATAGTCAGTGAGAAGAAGCCAGAGAGGAGAGAGAAAGCACCGTGTGATGGAGGAGAAAGGGTGGCCTTGCTGACATCTTGACTTTGGACCTCCAGACTTCAAAACTGTGAGACAATAAATGCTTGTTGTTTGAGCCAGCCTATTGTGTGGTTTGTCAAGGTGGCTCTGGCAAATGAAGAAGACAAATATTCCAAATATATAATGAATTTAATTTGAAACTCATATCCTGGAAACCGAATAGCTTCTCCCCTCATCCTGCTCAGAGAAAAGCCCTCAGAAGGAAGGGTTTCTCAGGTTTCAGTCATGGAGTCGTTTCCTTACTCACGAAGCATTTGTTCTTTTAAAGGAACCAATATGTTCATGTAACTGATGTGAAACAAGCTTGACTCCAAAAAGATTTAGCTTAATATCTGCCTATGCATTCCAGGGGCCGGCCGCCTGTGGGATGTGCTTTAAAGGCCCTGGCGGTGGCACAGCTCGTCACGTATGATATTGGGCACGCAAATGTGACGTGATGCCCATGTACTCTTGAGGGTAATTCGATGTGCCAGCCGGCTCGATGGGCAGAGAAGCTATAAACATAGTTGTCACAAGTGAGAAAGAGCGCCGGGTCGGACAGAGACTGGGGAAGCAGGCAGCATCGGAACCTGTCTCCAAGCCCTAATGAAAGTGTTAATTAGCGTATTACAGAATTTATGGTGAGAACAGCCTCTCCACCAGACCCCTCCAGTGACATGCTCTTAATTAACCATTTCTTTCTCTTTTGCCCTCACTTCCCCAGCCTCCTTTCCCAGTCAAGGCAAATGCAGGCAGGAAGGAGGCAAACCCAATTATGCCACAGAAGGGAGGCTTTGGGGGGGCCTTTGCTAAAACTATAAGGCCAATGGGGCACCCGACTGTCTGATGTTTATAGGAATAAGTACACATGTCATCTACATCATCATTAATCTTTCTTTATGTAAAAATGATTAGTAAATAGGGTTTTTAAGCAACTGTTTAGTTTACACATTGGCATCATAGATTAACTTATTTCTAAAACACTTGATTTTATCACTCTGCCTAATGATTTGTCACATGATTTATTGGGTAATATGATAAATCATGTGCAATTTATTGTTTATCCTATAAAGAGTGCAACAATTCATTAAACAGTGATGAAACCCAGAGGTTCCTCAGAGAAGCCTACCTTGTGGGCTGTTGTAATCAGTGGGGCAAATGTTCTGAGAGTGGGGTGGTCCCTCACTGTTCCCAGATTTTCCAGCATGGGTCAGTTAGGCCGCACTTAAATTAAATAGTTTTTGAAAATAATGGTGCAGCTATAATCTTATACTCTAGTTGTATTTATTTTATATGGGAAAATAAAGTCTAAAGCCTGATGCCTTTATTGGTGACAATGAAGGTGGTATTCTTTGTTATGAAGGCATTCAACTTAATGGCAATGTTTCATAATGCCGCATGGCAGCCGTGTCTTCCTTTTTTTCTGGCTTTATTTGAGGCCAAAACACTCACTGAAGGACTCTCCAAGCTCAGAAGACATCTTGGTGTATGAGCCCTAAGTGACAGGCACAGAACAGAGGGCAGAGTCAGGCCCAGGCTCCAAAGCAAGGTCCTGACCTCTTGAGTGACCTCCCAGGGACACAGAGACCACATTTGTAAGAAGACCATGGATTAGTGGTCATGACTGAGAGAGCAGACCTCTGTAATTACCTTGTGGGGTGAGACCAGTCATTGCCAAGCTTTTCAAGACATGGCCCCTTGTCTCCCAGTTCTCTGATGCTCCTTCCTTTCCAGGTAGGTGTGTGCCCAGCTTGCAGGCTGTTTTCTTTTGGTAAAAGGGCTCTAGTTGTCTTTGGGTGCCACTGCTCTTGCGCTCTCAGAACAAGTGATCTTACCAGCTGACCCCAGGCTCCAGGGTGCATACAAGTCCTTGAATTTTGACAGTAATAGTAGAACATCAACTAACCACTCTGACTGTGTGGATTTAGGCACCAGACCCAAGTCAGGTCCATTGGATTGGATTTTGTGGAAACAGTTGTGCAGAAGTAAACTTGGATCTGCTGGTGGCTGCCTTACTGTCACAAGGGTATATAAAAATGTTCCTAGGAATAAAGTCAGTATGGGTGAAAACTGGAGAGACCCAATCCTGTGCTAACTAATATATTACGTGTTAATTAACATAGGACATCATGTGAGCACCTGGATCCAGTTCTATCTGAATCCTTCTCCAGCCCTAGAACTATCTTGCTCCCTTTCTTCCCCTTCTCTTTAAGGCAATTTGACACAGATTTACAATAAAACAAAGTTTTCATTAAGGCACTACTTATCCCACAAAGACCAGTCCATATCTTATCATCAGAAAAACCTCTTATATGGAGAGGGGATATTTCACGTCCCCAGCTCCCTGGTGCATGGTGAGTCACTGAGCTAGGGCTTCTGCAGAGGTGGCTTGGGGCTCTCAGCTTGGTCAGAAGAATTCTACTTTGATCTCTTTAATAGACTTGGGCTCCATGTCAGATTTTACTTTAAAGATTAGTTCAACTGTTACAATTGGAAGTGTGCAGCATCTTCTCTTTTCTGCAAGTTCCTGGAGAAAAGGCTGTGAACACTGTACATTATATGTGGTAAAAAGAGGCTGTGCATGCATGGTAAGCTCAGTAAACAGGGGCTAATTCCTTTGATTTAGAGACAATGAAGACAATTTGAATGTGCACAAGAAATGTTTATTAAGCTGCCAAGAGGCTAAGCAGGCCTTTGGTAGAGACTGTGTTTCTGAGGGTTGAGTGTAGTAGTTTAAAAATGGGTAATTATTCTTTGCTGCTCTCTCTATTGACAGTTGGAGTCTAACTTCCCTTCTTTTGAATCTGAGATGGCCTTAATGACTTGCCTGATCAGTAGAGAATGGTAGAAGTGATGTTCTGACCCTTACAAAGCTACGTTCTGAGAAACCTGGCGGCTTCCTTTTGGACCTTTGATAAATCTGACCCTGGAAGAAGTCAGCCCAAACATAAGAAGTCCATTCAGCCTGAGACTGCCATGGATTGTGAGCACAATGACAGCAGTCTCAGTCATGACTGTGTCCTAAGCTTCTAGAACACTGCCTGGCACAGGGTTCTATGACTATTGTTAACCATTGATAAAAATTGCATGAGTGCATGGGTGGGTGTCTGCTTTCCATGTCACATTCACTGCAGACCAGGACCTCCACCGTGCTTTGAGGACTGAAGAGCTTGGATGGACCAGGAACAAGGATATTATGTAACAAAGCAGAAACAAAAGTGCAAGGTGGTGGTCCTTCTGGAGAAGCCAAGAGGTGGCTCAGCCGGGAGAATCATCTTCGGGGCCTCCTCCAAGAGATTTTGGCTGGTTCTGGGTTCAGCCACCTCTGTGGAGCCTATGACTTTGGAATGTGTTTATGCCACAATCCCATGAATACCTCATAAAATACTATTTGCCAATAATGTCACCCGGTAATTACATTTGCTGAACTAGCGCTGCCAGTGTGTATGTTCTTTTTTCATTATGTAGCTTCAACCTTTATAATGTTACCAATTGACACCATAATTAGTATAGTTTACTGCAGCACTGATTATGAGGGGCCTCCTTGTCAATCAGCCTCCGGTATTTCTGTTTGAGGAATCATTATTCCTTTACCTCTAAACCTTGGTGAATTTACAGGGTGCATAGGTGCAGGGCCGGGTACATGTATGTGTGCCCGCACACGTGTGTGTGTGAAAGGGGTATCCCCAGCTCCGACTTGAAGCCCAGCTCTTAAGTGGTTGCTTCACTTCCAGCTGTGTTACATACTGCCCTTGGCCGGAGCTCTCTGAGGACGAGAAGCCTCTGGAGTATGTGTGAGAGGTCAGGGTGCTGGTGTCACTCCAACCCCTCCCATGGGAGACACGCGGCCTTCGGCAAGCTGCCCAGACTCTCCGTGTCTCCCCTCCTGCACCCAGCTCTCCTTCCCAGCCCCACCTGCCTCCAGGGGCTTCAAAGAGCTAACAGATGTGGAAGAGCTTTTGAAATAAGCATGCCATATAAATTCAAGGTGTTTGGGAATGGTTTTCTCATAAACCTGCCAACACTATCTTTTTGGAAAAGACAGAAGTCACAAATCCACTCTCGTTTTAATTTACCCTGGTATTTCCTCAGCAGATGGCTAAGAAGCTATTGGTTGGTGTCCTCTCTCCCAGCACCTAGAGATTAGCACTTCTTCCACCCACCCCATGGACCAAGGCCTGGGGGAAAGCATCTGATTTCCTGTGATCCCCCCAAGAGGTCTTGCTGAGTTGGGGAGAAATGCCTTTCCCTTCCCCCTGAGTTTCCTGAGCTCAGGATAGGGAAACAGCTTCTGCTTTTCCCCTCCTTGTCCCATCTACGTTGCTTTGTCCGCACTCATGGGTGTGGTGGGACTTCTCTGAAATCTGGGTGCTCTCCTGCAACCATATGGGGAGCTGTTGTGAGGAAGGCGCAGCCTGCTTTCTAAAGAGGCAGGTCTGGGGATCCACCTCCAGGGTTCTTGGATCATTGAGCCACAAGGAGTGAGAAGCAGGCACCAGCTCCCCTTATACCAGCTGGGTGTCTGTCTGCCCTGCACACCCACATCCCCACCCAAGGCTTTTGAGTTTGGACTTGGAGCTGGGGGATTAGGAAGCATAATTTGGTTTGAAGGTGAAGTGTTAGTTTCCAATCTAGCTTCAGCAGCCATAAATACTGTTACTTCTATCTGCCTCCTGGATCCATTTCTCACTTAGTTCAGATCTCAGGGTTTTCTGGGCACACCCAGGGACCCCAAAGTGTCCAAGATTGAAAATAACTTAGGCCCTTGTTTTCACCTGCTTCCCAGGTCAGAATTCCCTTTTGAACATTCTTGGCAATGATTTCCCTACCCCTCCATGGCCAGCTCCAGGGACAGGAAGCTCAGTCCTCCATGTAGAGGCCTCTTGCATTGCAGGGCTTTGTGCTTCTTAGACATGTTTTTATTTGCAACTCAGACCAGCTTTTCCATTCTCCTGTCTCTTAAATCTGTAGGTCCCAGTTTTGCCCTTGGAAGCTGCACAGAGCAGGACCATGTTTACATTTTTTTCATAATCCTCTTTTTCTTTGTTTCCCTTTACCCATCTGTCTGGCTCCCAGGATACTTAGGGTACAAATTTCAAGGGTCAGCCTTTCACACTTGTCATGGCAAAGACCAACAATTCACCTGGAATCTCAGCCTGCCTTCCATGAACGTGTGGCAGTGGCAGCGCTAGCTTCCAGGCTCCAGCTACCCTTTTCTATTCTTCTGGTGGCCTAACAAACATGTCCTTATTGGGTCATCCCCTCCTGGGGATTAAATAGATACCTACTGTGCATCAGCTCTGCTGAGGAATACCAAGAAGTGCAAGTGATAGTTCCTGCTCCTTCAGAAATTCAGAGAAGGGCAGAACTTTCACCCAGAAAAAGATAAGCAGTAAAGGGAGCATGGGTCTATGAAATCTCATATTAGCTCTAGGAGCTGGGGAGGGGCATGGGAGGTGGTCAGGGAGGACTCTTTACTGGGGTGGAGGGGCATGACATGAACAAAGTGCCATGGTTCACCTTGTCGGTGCCAGGGTGGTAGAAGGACTTCCCAACCAAAATCATTCCCTTTCTTCCTGGTCACCCCCCTCATTTTTCTTCCCCAGGGTCTTTAGCATTGTTTGCTTGGAACTGGGGCTCCCTTTATGAGGGGTCCAAAGTCTGCCCCTTAACATCTCAAGCCTCACCATGACCTCTCTTGACCTTCATCTCTTTCCAGGACACCCCAATGCTCAATCTGGAACTTGGCAGCTTGTAGATGCAGGGGTTCTTAGCAGACAAGCCCATTTTCTTATACAGTTGGAGAAAGGCATTTTGTAAACATCAGAGCAGATTCAAACTCCCAGCGGATGCGCGTGTAATGTGGCTTATGCTATATTACTCTTGCTTAAGTTAGACTCTGTGATTTAGCATTCCTGTTTAGCTGCAGAATTCCACGGAGGATATTGCTGGATCCCAAATCTTTTGTCAGTGTAATTGAGCATAACATCTTTTCAGGTTTGTATTTCAAAAGATGCATTATCTCCTCTCATCCATTTGTTCTGTTTGAGCTATTCAAAACTTTTAACTTGTCCCATCCCTCTGAAGGAATTTGAGTTTTAGGCTGATAATTTATGTTTATGCTGAGAATGCGATTTCCTTTCTGCACCCAGAATGATTAATAGACTTCTCTCTGTAAATTAGTATGAGAGAGTATAGGTAAATCAGTAACCAAACCTGAGGATTTCACTTTGTTCCAAAGATTTCTTAGAGCTGTTTCTTATTCATATTCCTTAGACACCAAATTTCACCAAGACCCTGGGCCCTTTGACAGTGTAACAGCCCTCTTCCTTCCTTCCTGTCTCCTGATAATCATCTTTTTACAGCAGAGATAGACATACCAGGGACCATGAACCAAAGTTAAGCCCCCGTTTGTTTGTTTTTTGTTGGGGTTGTTTTGTTTTCTTGTATAGCCTGGGAGTTAAGAATAGAGTTTTAATTTTCAAGTGGTTGAAAAACTTGAAGGAAAAAGAATACTTTGTGGTACATGAAAATCATATGAAGTTCAAATTTTCTAAATGAAGTTTCATTGGAACACAGCCACACTCATTAATTTCTGTATTGTCATGCTACAATGATGGAATTGAGTAATTGTAGCAGAGGCCTTGTGCCCTGCAAAGCCTAAAATAAATAATAAAATACGTATATATAGGAAAAAGTTTGCCAATCCCAACTTTAGAGGAAGGATGAGAGTTTGCTTGTCCCTCAAAGGGAGCAGGGAGCATCAAGCTTATGTGAGTATTGAAGAACCATCTAGTAGATATTGGATTTTTGGGTGCCTGACCTATACCAACTCACATTTTAGTTCTTCCAGGGGAATCCCCCTCCTCCACCTTCAGTCCACCTGTTTGGATGGGTTTGATCCCCTCCCAGCCTGAACCACAGGTGGAGCCCATGACTTAGGCTCCAGCACATTGCCCTGCCCTAGTCCCCAGGCCCTGCCCAGCAGAGTGATTGTTTCAAGGTGATCACTTGACTCAACTGGACCAATAAAGCCTGACTTGAGGCTTCTGGGAGAGAAGCAGGTCCTTATCCTGTGAGATGCGAAAAAGAGCTTGTGGGGGGGAAGCAGCTGCAGTCATCGCCAACCATGAGGGATGCAATAAGGGGACCAGAACTGGTGACTTAGTCAAGACAGACATGATGTCCTTGGCCCTTGTCTGGTTAATCCCTTGAATTTTTGCTTGAATCTGTGTTGCTGTAGTTATTGGACTATATTTGTGTCATATATGCCCTTACAGTAAGGGTCCAATTGACACCAGCCTGCTAATCCCTGAGGAATGGCTAGGAATGTCTGCTCACAGCGGCAGAGCTGGCTGGAGGGACCCACCAGGCCTGAACCAGACATCCAACATTTGAGTTGGTCACAAAACCACAGATGGACTGGTTGTGCCTTCCCAGAATTGAAGGGGCCAGAGCATTGGCCTGCAGCAGTGAGGGAGGTGGGATGCTTGAGTTAATGAGGCACGTGTGGCATCAACCGAAGTAGCTGGGCACCTTGCTGTCTCCGAGGTGAGGCTTGGGCTGCATGGAGACCAAAAGAGGAGTGGAAGGAGCAGGCTACGTGCGCCTGGCTTCAGGGGTGACATGCCTTACAGACTGCAGGGTCTTGAGCACATCACTGAGTCCCCATGAAACTCTTCAGTGGGAATTTCAATCAGTTCTGCCTTCCCTTGTGTGTTGTAAAGAAAAATTGAGATAATCTGGGTGAAAGTAGCAAGTAGACTGTAAATGAAATGGTAGTGGTTGTTATATAAAATGATGGCTACAACTCTCCTGACCAGTAGGTCTTAGGGGGAGAGACAGGCAGGGAACCAACTGAGCTTCTACCCTCACTGGCATAGATGAAAGTATGCCTTCTCCTATTCAGCTTTCCATGTGCTATGTGCTTCACATTCATAAATCCCTTTTACCCTCTTCATCTGAATGTTCTGTTGAAGTAGATGAGGCAGGAATCACTTACCCCATTTGAGGAAGGGACAAGCTGAGATTAGGGAGGTTGGGTGACTTCACAGCTGGATCTGACACCAGGCCTTCGGTTTCCTAGTCCCAGCATATATAGTAATTTCACCTTTACAAACAAGGTCTGGAAGCAGTAATTGCAGCCCATGATGGCCCATCTTATTGTGGACTAGATGCCAGCAGGACACACATGTGAGCCAACACTACTCACAGCATGTCCTTGGCCAACCAAGTCAGCCTGTCCACCCACATGCCTAGTAAGGTGGCTGGCCAGGCCAAAGTATGGTTTGTAGCAGTGATGGTGACAGTTCTTCTGGGCGCCCTCCATGTTACAGACAACTCTGAGGTTTCACGGGCAATTAAACAGGCCCGGTAGAAAACATGTGGTTGCCTGAGGATTAAAGAAATTGGTGCATATGGACCCAATTTCCTCTGAAGCATAAGTGTGGTTAAGCATAAAGGAAGAAGTACTTGGGATGGATTCATTTAGAGAGTCTGAAGTCTCCAGCCCCTAGGCTGCCACTCTGGAATGCCCTGCTGCTTTTACACATGACCTACTATGGGTCTTTGGCAGCCTGAGAGGCTTTCCTGGCATTATGACATGATCTGACTCCTTTAAGGGAAAACATTTCTCAAAAACCAGGTTGAGAGGTAGGCCACACTTGGACCGTCCCTTTGATTTTTCAAAATAAGTCCATTTTGGATGATTCAAGGTGGTACTTTCTGCCCGTATGGAACATGTTGAGATACATACAACTTAGGTATCTGAGATCCTCAGAAGTAGACATTTCAGCCATGGCTAAAGGGGGGCCCAAGGCACATAAATGGAGAGGCACAGGTATGGTAGCCTGACAAGGAGAGCCTCTGGCTCTAGGCCCTTCTAGAGAAAGTCCAGCATATCTGATCAAGGGATATTGGGAGATACAGGAAGACTGAAAGTTGAGAAGGCATGGTGGCTAGGAAGGAAGCCTCACTGAATGAGATTGTGGAGGTGGGCAGCTCCTTTCTTCAAATCCAGTCAAGTTTTTGCTTCTTTGTGAGGCACCAGAACATGGCCCAGAGTTTTGGGGAGGAAAGCATTGGAAGGAAGAGAAGCCTTCATAAGCACAACCAGTAGTCAGTATTCTTGGCCCCAGGCAAGGAGCAGGTGCACATGGGGAGGCAAGGGGGTCACTAGCTAATAGAGAAAGAACCCAGGCTCTGCTGCTGGAGCCAGAATGGGAAGCCTGAATATAGGAGGCCTCCAGAACTTACCTTCTCATTCTAAATGCCCAGTGTGTCCCGGAGGAGAGCTTGGAGTCAAGGTGTGTGGTTGGCTGTGCAATCTGTAGCTCTAACTTTCACTGAAATTGTCTGAGAGAAGTGAGAAGTCAGGGTTAAAGCTCCATCAGGAGGAAAGAAGGGACAGGGCTTTGATTGTTCTTTGTTGATGAGAGAAAGAAAGCAAAGGACTGTCTCTGTATGACAGCAGAGATTTGTTTACTAGGGAACTCATTTTCCACAGCCCCAGGTGGAAAAATTAGCCCACCCATTTGCTACAAAGGAGCCAAAATCCCCTCCCTGTGGTGTACTGCTTCTCTTAATTTTTGCTATTTCAACTCTTAGGGAAAAGCCAATAAGATGGTATTTGTTTTCCTGGCCTTTGAGATTTGGAGGCAACGTGTGGTGAAAGATGAAGAGAGGAAACCTCCTGAAGAAAATTCCAGATGCCTGGAGTGATGGCTGGGAACAATGGGGAGCACAGGGCTATTCTGGCAAACAGTGCCTGGGTTTCAGAACTTAGAAATGGGAGTTTTATTACTGGCTGGAAAGGATGGCAATGGTAGGGTTTTATTTTTCCACAGCCATTCCAAGACTGTGTTTTCCTCAAAAATAGTTCAATAGGGTACTTTGCTCCCTCATGCATGACCACTAGTTGGGGTGCATGGTTCTGTGGTGGGCCTGTTGCATCTCAGAAGGGGAGAAAGCCAGGCATAACCCTCTTGAGAATGGCTTCTTGGCCAAGTGAGTTCATTGGGAATAATTGCTCCACCATTTCTGAGCAGCCCAGAAAAGG
This sequence comes from Myrmecophaga tridactyla, assembly GCA_004026745.1. Classification (NCBI taxonomy): domain Eukaryota; kingdom Metazoa; phylum Chordata; class Mammalia; order Pilosa; family Myrmecophagidae; genus Myrmecophaga; species Myrmecophaga tridactyla. Next base: position 44,738 of record PVIY010006287.1, on the reverse strand, counting down.
TTGTACAGGGAGAGAGAAGGCGAACTTCACAGGAGTTCAATGGTATGGAGAAAAGAGGAGGAGGCATGTTTGTCAGGGACAGTGAGCCTTTCTCTTCAGTTAACAGAGTGAGAGAGGAAAGATTCAGAAGAGGCCAAGAAAATGAAGATGCCAGCTGAGTACTTCCATCTGCACCTTTGATTGAATAATGGGGAAAAAGATTAGGGGAAGCTGTTGTCAAATCCCAACCATGGGAAAATCCATTCTTTATTAAAATAAAGAGATGGAGTCCTTCTGTTCCTTTCACTCCCTTCTGTCCTTGAGGTGGGCACATCATTGTGCACCATTGTTTTATCTTCAGATAGCTTGTATGGTGAAGGAGTAAACCTACAATTATCCTGCCTTTCAGAAATGATGGCTGTCACTTACAGGAAAACCCGACTGCTTTCCTTTCATGGGGTCTCTGAATTGTGCCAGAGCATCTGCTTGTAATCTTAACCAGAGTCTTGTGTGAGCTAGTACAGTGGCAGGGAAATGACAGGGTTGCTGGTGGCCAGATGAGGTGGTGGGCAGAGGTACATGATCAGTTCCCAGGAAGCTGGGTCTGCCATCTCCAGGCCCTCCGCTTACCTACAGGAGAAGTTTTCTGGTGCAAGGCATGGTTCCTGCCACCAAGGAGTGCTCACACACTAGGTCTGTCTGCCTGCATTTCTCAGGAGAGAGGAGGTCCCTGATCAAACTCTGAAATAAATATCCAGCAAAATCATGTAATAACTTAGTATGGGAGCCCATGGAATCTGAGAAATATTCATCAGTTAGAACACATGCAAGCACAGGTGGAGAAACCCATTCCACCTGGCTTGAAATTGAAGAAGATGTATTTGCTAACTAAGTTTTTGGTATATTGTCCAGAGGTTAGGCAGGACTCAACCCAGGCTTGATCTAGAGGCTCAAGGACATTGCTCAAGGACTCTTGCCTCTGCCGTCTACAGATTGGGTTTATCTTGTGTTGGGCTCCTGTTGTGATGGCAACCAGTGGTTGCCACTGGTTTTCAGGGCTACTTTCTTCTCCCATTTCCTGATGGGATGGACTATAAAATAAGTTCCAATCATTAAAACAATTGCTTTGGTTAGGTCAGGGGAACATCCTGAATGTGTCAGCTAGGGTCATGTGCTCTGTCCCTGGAGCTGGGTTGGGATAGACTTCATTAGAACCATAAGAACCCAAGTAGAAATGATGAGTTGTTGGGAAAGAACAAGGGGGAAATGGATGCCAAGGAAGGAACTGATTGATGGTCACTACATACTCTAAAAGGTTCTCTCCAAATTGTTTTGGTGAGTGATGTTTTCTTAACATTTAGGTCATCCTGGACACAGTCATTCAGAAATAATTGGGTCAGAAGGGACATCAGTGAGTTCCTTGTCTATTTCATTGCCAGTGCAGAACTCTTCAGTACCAAACCGTTTTAGGGGTTCACTAGACTTCCAGAGACTAGGAAGGCATTGCCTTATAAAATGTCTTAATGCATAGTTGGGCAGCTATCTCAACCTTAGAACACTGTCCTTATAACAAGAGAAATACCTCCATGTAAACATCCTTCAGAGATTTTGACTCTTCAAGGCCATCTGTGTCAATTTTGGGCATTCAATTACTCTGTATGGACCCCCATTCTATTTCCAAGAAATTGGTTTCTTTATACTGCATGGTGACATATATTCTCCCACCAAGACATCTGTTCTACCTCAGAATAGAGCATTCTAAGCTTCAGATATGTTCTGCTCTTCCTCTTCAAAATTTATTATTCCTAAGTGCCATCCACTGAAAACTCTGCTAAATCAAGATAAGCTGTCAGAAGCTAACTGTGTCTTACAATGCCATGACAGTTAATATGGGCATAATGATGGAAGTTTTAAGGACTGTAAATCAAGGACTTAGATACAATAGCAAGGCCTGGAATTGACCTTGGAGAAAAGAGAATTGACCTTGGAGTAAGAAGTCTGCCAGAAATTCTCCTTGCCATGTAGGCAATTGCCTACTTGGTTTTTGAATGTTCAGGCGTGGGAGTGGGAAAGGGAGATGATATGGCTTCAGGAGACGTTTTTGTGATGCAGCATTTGTCTTTGATCCTCTGGCCTTTACAAAGAATTGTTTGTGAGAGAAAAGAATATTTCCTTGAGTTTAGAGGTGAGCATATTGTCCATCTATCTCACTGTCAGGAAGAATTGCAGCAGGCCAAGAGGTAATTACTGCAGGAATAGCTGCAAATATCTAGGGAGAAGGTAAAAAGCAACATCCTGACATTACAACAAGTAGGAATACACTTAGCTCTGAGGAAAAATTCTTATTTCAAAGAGCTATGTGAAAATTGAGGAGAAATTCAAGGAAACAAGGGAAATAAATTTCCTTGGAATTATTTAAAAACAAATTAAATATTTATATGCCTGAATTATCATCAAAATATTATTGTCAAAGGCCGAGGTTAGCAAACATTTAAGGCTAAGTTTTAGCATTGAGTCTTGTGTTCTAAAGAACAGAACATGAAAGTCCAGTTTCCAAAGACTGCTGAAACAGATTGGAGTCACTTGAAAATGGAAAACGAATCAATCCCTGTCCTGTTCTGAAACGTGGTATTTACTGAGACCTGGTGTGCATCCAGAACTCCACGGAGGGAACTGAAAAAAGAGATGGAAAGATCCCTGCCTTGAGGAATCAGGTAATGATACTGTCTGAGAGGCCACTAAAAACCAAGTATCTCCAAGCACCTTGGAGATGTGGTAGCAAACAATACAGATGCAGTGCTGTATCCCATGGGGTTTACACTCTAGAGGGGAAGGCAGATTATCAAATGATGACACATGTAATGAATATTATAAAGATTTTGGGGGTGCAAGGGAGGATATACTAGGAGAAACTGAACTCATAGTGGGTACTAAGGAAGTTTTCACCAAGGAAATAAGGGTTGAGTTGAGACCCAATCGATCAGTAATCTAGTTGGGATGTCAAATCAACAAACACATTGGACACTGTTAAAAGTTGCCTCTAAGGAAGAGTCTTCGAATCCATGATGATTTAGATACAGTCTTCTGATTCTCTCTTCTAATACATCAATAAAATGATCAGAGGACTATCAGAGTTTAAAGGTGTATGTCACAAAGTTTGAGGAATTTATTCTAGAAATAGTTATTACTGAATGTAGACATTTCTTGTTAAGAAAATGGATGCAATTATGTGGATCCTGCCCAAACTCTAACTATGCTGTATAATTTGGAGAAGAAATAGCTACCAAAATACCCAACATTTTGTAATTACTGACTGTTTAATAAATTAATATAATGATATCAGTACAAATTCAAACTCATGAGGTGCAGCTAAAGCAACATTTAGGCAGAATTCATAGCCCTAAATACACTCAATGTTAAAAAGAAGTGAAAGATAAATAAAAACCCATAGAAGTCTTTCCTCTAAAAATGCACAAGATTCAAACATGGGTACATTCTTTAAAAAATTTAATGAGTAGAATGGATCTATGTTAAGTGCTCCATAATTTATTTAAGAAAGCTAGCAAATTTTGATATTAAAACCAAACTTTAGACCACAAAAGTAAAAAATTAAAACCAGAGGTCACCTCACTTATGAATATTGACTTAAATTATTAAATGTTAAAATAATAGCATCGAATCCAATATTGTAATAAAAATGCTCCACAGCCAAAGACACTTTTTATTATTAGAAAGCAAAGGGACTTAATATTAGGAAATATGTTAATAAATTTAATTGCATTAATAGGATAGAAGGAAAGGAAAATATTATTTCTTCAATTACTGAAAAGGCAATTGATAAAATTCAAAAACCATATCTGTTTAAATAATTAAATTCTGAAATGTATAAAAGCATGCTTTGTTTTATTCACTGAACTCATATATAATCGTAAAACATTGAAATTATGTCTAAGTCTGAGAGTAACAAAGAATAACATATATCAGATTATTATTTGGTATTAGTTGGAGATATAGCTCATGCAATTAGGCAAGAAAAAGAAATAATGGCATGAATATTGGAAGAGAGAACAGCTTCATCTGTGAAAGGAAGTGTAGCCAAATGCTTACATGCAGAGAGTTCTGGATTTGAGTCCTAACATATACAATGTAAGAACAGAGCTTTCAGAAAGAGTCATCTTTGAAGAATTAATTATTAATAAAGGAGGTGATAGGGATCTTTGTGACTCCAGGGAGATGTTACCATCTGCATTATCTTAGTCTTAAGCCGTATAGATGTCTCATCTACATCTTTGGGGAGAGGCTTAGAGCCTATGGAGGGAAAGAGAGTGGAGATATTGAAGAGGCATGAGAGGGTACTGAAGCAGCTCTGGCTCCCCAGCACTGCTGAAGAGGGATGGTGTGGGGAAAATCCACTTTAGACTTTGTATTCTTTACTTTGAAGGGTAGTTTTAAGTGAACGGGTCCTTGGGTCAGATTCTTCTACCACTTGGGTTGGGAAAACAACATAACCTCTATAAACCTCAGTTTCATCATTTACAAAAGATGGATAATCAATAGTCCATAGCATTTAATATTGATGTGAAGAAAGTCCATGTAAAATATATTGCTGTGTCAGTAGCTTGGAAATTAGTCCACAAAGAGCTGTAGCAATTTGCAACTTCCATTGGCTAAGTGCAGGTATCTCTCTATGGCCCTTGGTATACCTGCTAAGGCATAAAGCAGTTAATATAATAGAAGTCAACTTTGCAGTGCTATGAAGCAAAAAGAGCCCATATAAGAGAGATTGTGAAATCCCAGGAGACTGAGAAAGTTCTGAGTTCCACAAAGAATAATTGTTCTCTTTCACTGTCTGGGAATGACCGTGTATTGTGGTACAGCCAGTGATGGGTCTTTTTGATCAGTTTTAGTTGACTTTCAAGGTATTACAAATAAACACAATTATTAAATAAAAATATTGAATAGGAATAATTTTTTAAATTATGGAGTATCTATAAGGAAGTAAAAATGTAAAACATAACCGAGAAAAATGAATGAACACTTTAAAAAATGGGAATGCATGGTTGGAAAACTCTATTTCTTCCTCAATTGAATCTATAAATGCAATGCAATCCCATTCAGCCTTCCCAAGTACTTTCTGAAACTTGAAATTTTTTCATATTTTTCATCCAGAAGAATAAACATGTTAAATGAGCAAAAGAATGTTGAAAAAGAATAGTTAGAGTAATCTTGTACCACCAAATATTATAACATATTATAAGTCACAGTGTTTAAAAACAAATGGCACAGGGGAGGTGTGATGGTGGCTCAGTGCCATGCAGAAGACCTGGGTTCAATTTCCGATGCATGCCCATGCAAAAAAATAAATAAATAAATAAAAAGAAAAAAGAAAAGAAGAAGAGGAAAAACCCCAAACAAATGGCACAGGGGATGCTAGGGTATCCAGCGGTAGAATTCTTGGTTGTGCCATGCAGGAGACCCAGGTTCCGGCCCATGCACTTCCCCCTAAAAACAAGGAAACAAACACAAAACAAACAAAAATTCAACAAATAGTGCTGCAATAACAGGGTACTCACATGGATAAAGAATGAACTGTGATCCCACCATACAGTATACAAAAATACAAATGGCACAAAAATAGGTCATGGAAGAGAATAGTAGGAATCAGAAATCAAAATAAATAAAACGGTTTATTATGTGGCACAATATATGACACAGGTAAAGTTATTTATGAAATAAATGGTTTTTGAATACTTGTTTATTAGCAAAAACAAATGAGTACTTCATCTTTCGGGGGTATCAAAGGCCTTGCAAGCATAATATAAAAGTCAGAACATAAGATAAATATGATTGCATAAAAATTAAAATTTGTTTCAACAGCATTACAAACAAAATATAATCAGTGGTTACCTCTGGTTGTTAGGACCATGAGTTATTTTTTTTCTTTGAGCTCTTTAATTTTGTAAATTTTTTGCCTTGTGCATGTTTTTCTTTGAGGAGAAATAAAGTTAAAAGAGGATGGAGGCAGAGTGTATTGATGTGGGGCAGAGAACAAGGACAGCTCTGATTAAATACGTTGTGGAACATAAACTATTGCTTTCTTGAAAAAGGCTGTCCTTGAACCTTTAAGGACCATTTATGCACAGATTAGGAAGTATTAATGTAACCTTACTGCTGTGCAAAAGTGCAAAAATCAAGTTCGGGATTTGGGAGTGACCCAGGTGGGGCCCCTCTACAAATTCTTACCTACAGCAGGATAAATCCATTTGGTCATGGTGTTTCATAATTTTTACATACTGCTAGGTTCAATTTGTTAATATTTTGCTAAGGATTCTAAATTCTAAATGGTCTCTGGTGTTCTTTTCTTGTATTATTTTTGTTTGGTTTTGGTATCTGAGTAGCGCAGGCCTAAAAAAATGAGTTGGTTTTGTTTCCTCCTCTTCTAATCTAATTTCTGTGAAAAATTAGTGTAGGATTGGTATTCTTTCTTAAATGTTTGAGAGAATTCACCAGAGGAGCCCATGGGCCTGGAGTTTTCTTTGTTTAGGATTTTAATTATAGGTTCGATGTTTTTAATGGATAGTACTTTATATCTTTTATAAAGTTATTGGCAGCATTCCCTTATTATTCTTTTAATGCCTGGAAGTATATCGTGGTGTTCCCTCTTTCCTTCCTCCAGTTATTAATCTTTTTTTTTTGTTAATCTTTTTTTCTTTTGTTTTTGTGATCAATGTACCTAGACCTTTACCAAATTTATTGATTTTTTTTCCAAAAATAAGCTTTGGGTTTCATCATGTTTTCTTTGTTGTTGATTAGTCATTGAGTTCTTTTGGTTCCTATCTTTATTCATTCTTTCCTTCTCCTTACTCTCATTTTAATTTGCTTTGCTTTTCCTAAATTCTTAAGGTGAGAACTTAGAGCATTGATTTTAGAACTTTCCTCTGAATGCTATAAAGTTCCTTCAAAGCACTCCTTTAACTGTATCGCACACATTTTCATATGTTGTAATTTGATTTCCATTCAGTTTAAAAATATTTTCTAATTTTCTCGTAACTTTTGCTTTGACCCATGGGTTATAGAAGAATGTTTTATTAGTTTCCACATATTTGGGGTTTCCCAGAAATTATTTCCATTTTATAGCAGAATTATTAATTATTAATTAAACTCTGCTGAAGTCATAGAGCTACACTGTCTTATTTCAATACTTTTAAACTACCTAAAAGTTTAATAAGAAGCTCTCTTATGATCCATCATGTGGTCCATCTTAGTGATTACTCTCAGAGTGCTTGAAAACTCTGTGTATTCTGATGTTGGGTAGAGCATCTAGAAATGTCAAGTCAAGCAGTTGATAGTGTTGTTCATGTCTTCTAAGTTATTACTAATTTTCTGTCTCCTTGTTCTATCAAATACTGAGACCAGAGGGTTAAAATTCCCAACTATAATTTTGGATCTGTCTGTTTCTCTTTTCACGTTGTCAGTGTTTACTTTTGTATTTTGAAACTTGATTATTATGTACATAAATGTTTGGGATTGTTATGTCTTCTCAATCCCTCTTTACCCTTAATAACATAATTTGTTCTGAAATCTATTTTTTAAATAATAATAACAACAACAAGAATAATATAGCCACTCACTTCAGTGTTATTTTCAAGTTTGTAGTGATACTCCTTTCCCAATATTGGTCATTTACATGTTCTCTCTCTTTTTTTTCTAGTTCAGTGTTGCTAGAGGTTCATCTCTTTTATTGTTCTTTTTTTTTAAGAATCATTTTTTGGATTCATTGCTTTTTCCTATTGTTTTTCTGATGATGTTGTTTCTTTTCAATGTCTTTCAGATCTTTATTTTTCTTCTCCTCCTTTTGGGTGCAATTTCCTTTCCTTTTCTGGTTTTTAAGGTTGCAGGTTAGATTACAGATTTGTGACTTTTCTTTACTAATGTAAGAATTTAATGCAGTTGTTCTTAAATGGGGGTGATTTTGTTGCCCCTCTCTTCCCCCAGAGACATTTGGCAAAGTCTGGATATATTTTGATTGTTCTAGTCAGTGAGAATAGAGCAGAGAATAAAACAGACACAGATTATGCTATTATGGAGTTTTCATTATTACTCAAGATAGAGGCAATGGAAAATATAGATTAAAAATGTATCCTATCAGGTGATGATGCAAATCAAAGCAGGATCAAGGGAAAGAGCAATGAATATGAGCCAGTGAAGACTGAGTGGTTAAAGAAGAATTCTCTGATAGAGTCATATTTCAGCCAAGACCTGAATGAAGTGAGAGAAGAGATTTCCATGTAGGGCAGCAGCAAATGCAGAGGTCCTGGATTGGGGGTGTGCTGGGTAAGATGAAGGAATTGAAAGGTGGCTGGTGTGCCAGAAGTTCAAGGAGCCAGGGGAAAGTGGTGGTAGGAGAAGGCGGCAGCTGTCATGGTCCCAATTGCGTTGCACTTTGTAGGCCATGGAAAGAATGTTAACTGTGATGCGAAGTGAGTGAACATTTTGAGGAGACGCTATGAGAACCACTACGGCCACTGGTTTGGGAACAGAATGAAGGAGCCAGAGTAGAAATACAAAACCAGCCGGAAGTGATTGCAGTCCCTCAGGTGAGAACTGCTGGTGGTTTGGACAAGAGAGAGAGCAGTGATGATGTTACAACTCCAGATAAATTTTGCAAGCTGAGGCTACAGGCTTTACTAATGGACTGAGTATGATATAGTAGAGAAAGAAAGATACCAAGTTTCTTTTGTTTTGCCCTGAGCAACTGGATGGATAGAGTTGCCATTTACCGCGACTGGAATTACCAAGGGAAAAAGAGGTTTGGGTAAGAAATTTAAAAGTTGGGTTTCAGCCATCTTAAAAGCTTGACAAACTTATTGTACATTCATGTGGAGCTGTCAAGAAACAGTTGGCTATTGAAGTCTGGAGATCAAGGGAAAATTCAGGGCTGGAAATGTAAATTTGTGAGTTTCCACATGGCAAAATCTATTAATGAAGTTTACTACATTAATAGTAAAGTAGTAAAACCACTTATTTAATAGCTATCTAAAGAAATTTAAAAATTTAGCATCATATCAAGATAAAAATAGTAAACTACCGATAGAAGGGATATCACAAAATACAGAAAATAATTGAAGTATTGGTTAACCATAAGCATTCCATTAAGGTTAGGACACACAAAAATGTTTGCCATATTCAATTCTTTACTGGATGTCTTAGCTAATTAATAAAGGAAAAATAGGAGAAAATAAAGTTGAAAGAAACAAAACAGTCCTTACTTGAAGATGGAGTGCTTACCTACTTTAAAAATCCAAGAGAATCTATTAACAATCAAAGTAACCAGTCAACAATCTATTAATGTTCATAGAAGATGTCAACAAAGCGGCTGGATAGAAATTTAACGTGCTAAAGTCAAAAGCTTTCCTATATACTGGTAGTAACCAAGAACAATGATAAAAAGAATGGACTTTTCCCATTTGATATCAGACTTATGAAGCTCTACTTTATTAAAGAAGTGAGGTGTCGCATAAGAATATCAAAATACATAGGTGGAATAGACTAAATTTCCAGACATAGACCCATATATACATACTGGAATTACTAGTTGATATACTGATGTTTGAAATTAGTGGAAAGGAAAGGTGTGTTAAAGACATTAGGAGAACTGGTCCTACATGGTAGATATTTAATTTAGAAAATTCACAGATGAATTTAAGATCTATTAAAACCTGACAGAGAGAGACAGAAACAGAGAGAGAGAGCAAGACAGAACTTTCAACTGTCAAAACGTATTACAAAATTAACTTTAATACTCATAAAAAAAAACAGAAAAAATGGATACACTTGAGATGACCAAATTTAGAAAAATATGTATTAACAGGAAGCATCACAAGTTAAAAGGTGACATCGGGAGAAAAGATTTGCATCATACATATCATAGGCTAATCCTCCAAAATATAAGAATTATTTAAATCATTAAGAAAATCCAAGCAATTCAACAGAAAAAAAATCGAAAAGGATATGTACAGTTTAAAGAGACTTAATCCATTTGGAAGGCTAAGAACAAACTTTGCCCATGATATTTCACTTCTCATAATCTATCACAGAGAGATGTTAGCAAATTAGTCTAAGAAGACATAAACAAACATATTAATCGAAACATCATTTGTAAATAGAAAAAAAAGAAAAAGCCTAAATAGATTAATTCTATAGGGAAGTTGTTAAATAAACCATAGAGTGAAATGTTACACCAGAATTTTAATGTCAATAAAAGTCTTTTCTTGTTTTGTTAGCTGGTATATTAAACGAGCATGACTTGTGACATAATCAAAAGGCCTCCTTATTTGTTAACTACCATACCTTTAAACTCTGCTCAGTGGGGGTAATTTTCCCCTCAATCCTGGTTGAAAATGACAGCAGGCTTCTGGCTTCTCCATGTATTCATAAGAGAGGGGAGACAGGGGGACGGGTGTAACGGGATTTATTTAGGAAAACAAATATTTCCAAAGAAAATCTCTTTATGAACCTTTCACTCTCTTCTCCTAAACCCTTTGATAACATTCTCCAAATGCATGAAGGGGTTCAGGAGGTGTGGAATACATTTTATTTTATTGCAAACTCTTCATTTTCCCACTCATCTTGGTATTCCTTTTTTTTTTTGGGTGCATGGTCCGGGAATCAAACCGGGGTCTCCCACATGAAAGTTGGGCATTCTAACCACTAAACTACCCATGCACCCTCATCTTGGTATTCTAATACCTAGAAGTGTGTGCTCAGATGACACCAAGTCCAGAAGAAACTCACTCTAGCAATCTGTTACTTTTTTTAAGATGTTAGGACTATTCCCTGCAGTTTTCTTCTTTTGGTAAATCGGAATCACTGCTCCACACTCCCAGTCTAGGTGCTGCCCACTCTACAAGTCTCCAAACCCCGTCATCAAGAATCTCTATTGCCTCTTGGTGCATTTGGTATGCCTTTATTATTGCATTTGACATGTTGTAGTTAATTCGCTCTGCGAGTCTTTTTCTCTCCAATAAACTTAAAGCCTCTGGAGGCCAGAGGCTGACTCTTATTAAGTTATGGTCTCCCTGACATACTTTACAACCCAATACCTCAGTTGCAGTAGACATGCAATAAACAGGATTTTAAGGAACGAGACTTTGATTCTCTGCGTTGGTTCATGGAGGGGTTGGAAATCAGGTTTCTTGGGCATGAGTGTGAAGTAAGATTGACCTTTTTTTTTTTTCACATTCCAGTCAGGAAATGGAACACTTCATATTAGCATACACATTTAATAAATGACAAATAACATCAAACACAACATATTACATGTGCAATGTAGCATGTGCGAAGCTGAAAATGATTTTCCTGAGTGCTGGGCTCTAATCAGTTTCTTTAATGTTGCATTAACATGGGGCCTTTAGCTTAATAGATCCTCTTGCTATTTCTTAGACATTTAAGAAATGAAATAGACTCAGCCATATTCCAGCTTAGAATGCCCATAACTAATTTTCCCCCGAAACTCAAGGGCATCTTCTAAAGCACACGTGGATTCATAGATTCATGTTGATGCAAAAGAGTTTCTTTAAAGGCAAACAAGACTTGTTTTCCCCATGCAATATCAAATACGCCAATTTCCAAGTGGCTACCTTCTTCCTAACTCATCTCTGAAAAACAGCCTTGTCAGGTCCTTGGTACTTTGTTCCTCTTCATCTGATGGTGGTTTTACTATTTAGTATCCTTTTTTCCCCTCTTGAAAGTTATGTGGATATTTCTTTCTTTCTCAACGTAGCCAAAACATGAATGCATGGCAAGTGCACCGGGAAGTGTGCATGATGTGTTTAGCTCATGGTTGTCCCCAGAAAAAAATGTGACATATTTACTGGATTACTCTGACCTGTGTCAAATTCCCTGAGATTAGTTTTAGATTCATAGGCTGTGGCCAGGCCAGGCATTGACCATATAGTTCTGGCTTCTACATATGCAGGAAAATGTTCTTTCCCCGAAGCAGGGTTTTTTTTTCCAACATGGTCATCCCAACAGCAATTAGATGATGAAACAACTTTGGACAAAAGCAACCTAAAGCAGTTTTTCTCCTGGAAGGAGGTAGGGGAGCAGGTGAAACTGGTTCTCTGTAGTCAGTAGCTGCCCTTTGTACCCATTGGTCTTGGAAGTGTGACTGCTTGTGTTGAGAAGAGTCCTGGAAATTCAAAAGCTATGTTCTGCATCCAAAACTTGAGTCTGGAGATCCATCCTTTTTTATCATCCTTGAAGAGAATTAATTCACACTGGATACTCTCCAGTTGTGGCATCTTTGGGCAGTGATGTGATGAGCTCCCTTCTTGGTGTCCTAATCCCTGGATTTCTCCTTTGGTTCTGATACTCTCTGACTTTAAACTGGCCCTTCCTGCCCCACTCCACACCCCACCCCATTTTCTGGACTGAAAATGGAGCTAATCATACCCACCTCATTAGTGATTTTGGGAGCAAATGAGAGAATTATAAGATGCAATTTGAAAAAAATAAAACCCTAAAAAAGAACATTGCTAATATCAACATCCATTTTAAATTTCTCTAGTGATACAGTAACAATTTAAATATTTAGTTCGCCTTGTACACTTCAAAACTTTCACGATATTTTACAATTTCTACTTCATCTTTTGTTGGAACACCCCTGGCCTACTCTCTGTCTGGAACTGGAAAGGAAGATAGTAGAAGAGGAACGTGACAAATGACAGAGATGTTCTAGAAGAGTGGGCATTTCAGTTGGGGAGACGAACTAGCTGTGTGAAACCATTTATAAAACTGTCATCTTATTTAGACTGGTACATGTCCAAGGGTCAGGAAAGTACATATGCTTCTATCTGGCAGGTAAACAGATGATGATCAATTCAACCCACCTGCTCTTGGATCACAGGCTTCTCTATTTCCACTCTAAACCCACCATCACCAATTCCAAAGGGTCTCTCAAATCTTCCATTTCTTCTACTAAGTTTCTCAAATGAACTTTTTTTGGCACTCTTAGAGACTTGTTTCAAAACATACCTATCCCAGTCAAATATTTGGCTTACTCCACCCAAAAAAATGGCAGCTTCACAGGCCACTTCCTGGTGCCAAGCCCCAAACATTCTACTCCTGCACTAATCCCTTCTGTCTTCCTTCCTCTACTATTGGATAGAGGAGGGTCTTTTTCACTGAGGTGAATTCTCCTCACCACTACCAACTGAGCTTTAGATCCTACCCCTCCTGCCTTTTCAGGAACCCAGTGCTATATATTATCCCTTTTCTTTTTCATCTATACATAACTGATCTTTCCACACAGGGACCTTTCCGTTGATTTGTGAATGTAGTCAAATTGTCATCCTAAATCTAACAAGTCAGCAAGCCACTAGGTACACCTTCCCGGATTCCATATCTCCTCCAGCTGCTACCCTATCACCCTTCTCTCCACCACAGCCAAACTGCTAGAAAGAATGGCCTCTACATTGGTAAAGGATGATCCATATGCTTTTTTTTTCTATTTCCTCACCTCCCATTCGCATGCAGGTTGCAAGTTCTGGCATCTGCCCACATCACTCCCTCAATAGCATTATTAGGTCATCAACGACCTCTGTGCCCCTAAATCCAATTACTGTTCTTAAATCCTCACTCCCTTCACCCTTAGCAGCTTTGGACACTGGCAGCTACTGCATCATCATTGAAACCATCTCTTCCCTTGGATTCTGCGTGGCACACCCTCTGTTCTCCTTCTTCCACTCAAGCATCTCATTTTCAGTCTCTGTGCAGACTCAGCCTCTTCTATCCAACCGTTAAATGCTAGAGTCATCCAGGGTTTGGTCCTACCCCTTCTTTTTCCTTAAGGAATCTCTTTATGGTACCTCTTAACATCTACACACCAGCAACTTCTTTATTTTTACCTACAGTGGACATCTTTCCACTGAGCCATATTTCTGGCTCATTACACTTTTTCTTAAATGTTTCAAAGGGATCTTAGACTCAGTGTGTTCAAATTCAAACTCATGATCTTTCTTCCCAAATCTGACTGTTCTCTAAATTTTCCCATTTCCGGTGATGAAAGAGATATGAAAAAGAACTGTTAAGTTCTCCTTGACATCTGTCTCTCTCTAGTCTCCAAATCCAAAATATCACCTAATCTCAGTATTTCACCTCCCAATTTATGTGGAATCTGGACTGCTCTTTTCTGGTCCAGCACAATCACCATGGTCCAAGCAACCATGTGTTTTCCCTTGGCCTAGGCAGTAACTACCAACTCATCTAACCTCATTCCACCTTTCTCCACACCAGGATCAGTGTGATTTTACCAGTGGAAAATCTTACTGTGACAAATAACTATCTCCTTCTGCCCCCTGGTCTTTGCCCATTTAGCCAGCCAAGATTTGTATGTTCAATGACTTAGGGAAAGAAAGTCACAGGTAGGATAGTGTGGCCGAGTGCAGAGAACAAAAATGAGTTCTAGCTGTTGAGAATCTAAAGTTAGTTCTTAGAGGGATGGGAAGGATTTATGTACCTAGAGAGCAGATTTAGGAGGATACCTATAAATAAAGGAAAAATTCCTCCCATCCCAAACTGGAAAGAATTATAGAAATTGAGCAGATGTGTAGAGATGAAGGTGATGTCACAAGAGAAAGAGGTTGCTGGGGCTTGGGACAAAGGTACCAGAATTTTAGGGCCCAGGGATAAGGAGCAAGAGACCTTCCAGTCCCCATCCAAGGAAGGATCAAAGTTATCCCACCCTGAGGTGGGACCACACCTGTTGTCCTGTAACTGGCATTCACTGAGGGCCTCCATCCCATAAAAGTCAGTGTGGCCTTTTGACCACCAACAGGAGGCACACTCTTTGGGTGGAGGCTTTTCTAAGCCACATCTGACCCCCTCTTGATGTTACATCTTCTTTTGATGATCCAGGCAAGTCCTAAGGTCTTGGAGAGGGGAACTGATGATTAGCAGTCAGGAACTGACCAGGACCTCAGTATCTCCTCAGTATCTTGGTTCACAGGGTTCAACGCATAGTCAAATTGTAACATCCTCCACACCTGGTTAGCACTTTATAGTTTATAGTCATTTATACATTCACTGCCTCATCCTATCTTCCTCCAAATCTGTAAATTTAAACCAAACTGTGCTATTCTCCTGGAAATGACTCTTGGAGAGGTTCGTGATTTAATGGAGGAACTAAGATTTGGGGTCAAAGGGGTGGAGACTACAGATAAAATAGTGACCCACAAAATGAAAACTCCCTGGAATGAAGTGGGGCTCTGGAACCTGCACCATGGTGGAGAGGCAGAGAAGACAGCATTACATAGAACTGTGACAAAAGGGAACATTACTCCCTTGTGGAACACACTTCTGAGACTTCCCAATCCCTTAGCATGGCTTATGAGACCCTGTGTGATTTGGCCCTGATGGTCCCTCCTTGCTTGCCCCTTTCTTTTCCTTGCTTTCTCAGCATCCGCCACAGTTGGCTCATTTGACTGAGTGTGTCACCAGTCTTTCCCTGGCCAGGCTTCTGCCTTCTGCCTGGAAGGCATTTTTTCTCACATCCTATGTACCTTGGATCACAGCTCCAGTGTCACCTCCTCAAGGGAGCCTCCCCTGATACCTCACATCTAAGTCAGCTTCTCTTGCTATATGCTCTCATAAATCCAAGTCTTTTTCTTTAACTCTGTAAAATATTCATTAGTATGGTAATTTGGTAAGTGGCTATCTTCCCAACTAGACTCTATACTCCAAAAACTTTTTTTTTTTAGATGGGGTCACTATTTATATAGAGAGTCTCCACTTCTCCTGCCCCAAATCTTAGTACCTTTAGCCAAAAATCTCATCTCTCCAAGAGTCTGTTCCTGGAGAAATAGCTGGGTTTGGTGCTATTTTAGAGATTTGGGGGAGAACTGGTTGAGCCAATGAATTTGTAAAGAATTTGCAAACTGTAAAGTGCTGGATGTGCAGGACTGTGAGCAACACGACCCTTGCAATCCAAGGCACTGGGGAGAGGAGCTGCTCCTGGTCGGATCCTAACCACTAATTATCCAGGGCTGTTAGGAATTCCGTCTTCAAACTCACTTGCCATGCTCCTCCTTGCAGGCTACCTTTGGTTAATGCTCACGTGTTGATGTTTTGCTTTACCTGGCCAGCCGCTACTGTGTGCGCTGCGCTATATGAGGTTTTGTTGTGTGGCATTGTTTACGTCTTGTCTGTGACAGGTTCTAGCAGCACTTACCACCCTGTGATTTTCCAGCAGTGAAAATAATAGAGGAATTTCATACAGGTAAAATAATTAGTGGTTTAGACCAAAAAAAAAATGAATACAATTTGTCACAGAGAGTATTAGCCTTTTTTTTAAGCATGCGTGTCAGTTTCTGGGGTTACCAAGACAGATTACACAGAATTTTATCCTTTTAAAGATGAATTCGTGTTTTCCCAGTTGCTCCCTGGGAGCTCGGTGGTCCCGTCTCTCCAGCTGGTTGTGATGTCCACATTTAACAGGCCAGCATCACTGCCAATAAACTGGGTATTTTAACCAACCTTGAAATACTTGGCTTCATAGGTTTTAACAGCCCCTTCCTGGAGAAGTCTTCTCATTCAGCCTGCCTGCACCCTTTCCCAAGGCCACAGGGCCCTCTCCTGCAGCTCCCCTTCGGGGATAGGAGACAAAGCCAAGAATAGCAGAACTAAAGGAAGCGTTGGACATTTTGTCCAACATAAATCTGGCAAGAATTAGAAAAAGAAAAAGAAGAAATGAGATGCCCGATTAAAATTGAGTTTCAGATGCACAAGGAATAAATCTTTAGTGTATAAAATATCCCATGAAATATTTGGGACATATTTCTTTGAAGAATGATTCCTTATGTATCTGAATCTCAAATTTAACTGGATGCTCTGTATTTTATGTGAGAACCCTAGTCCGACCCCTCATTTTCAAACCCCGTTATTCTGGTTGGAGGGTGTATGCAAGCTGCCACAGATTCATCTTGAGTCAGATTTTGTGGTTTTCAGCTTTGTTTCTCCCTCTGTGCTCATGCAGCATGCTTTCATTACACCCAAGGGTGCTCTGCTTGGAAGTAGGGCTACGGGGTGACAGATGGGGAAGTGGGCTGTCCCCATACCTGGATTGCAAAATCTGAGTTTCTTTGCCCCCGCTTCCCCTTTCCACACAGGGAGTCTTCCTCTAAGTGCTTACAGTTCCCAGGACTGCCCCATCACCCCACGAGACGCTCTTCTACCCTTCCACTTCTCCCCTCCTTTAGAGCTAATTACATGCCCTCAACTGGATCCTCTATATTTCTGGAATCAGAAATAGAGCAGTTTGGCCTCTGCTCTGTCCTTGAAAGATTGAACAGGCGCACCTACCAAGGATAGCGGCTCTTCAAGTTGTAAGCTCGTGGTAAGAGTGGGTTCCCCCAGGGATGTCCTCGGTGAATGGGGACCTGCAGTTGTCCAGCTCTGGGGTCGCTCTGTCCTTCCTCTTGCACCTCAGCAGCAGGAACCTCAGGAGGGGACTGCCTCACCATCCGTGCCATCTGTCTGAGGTCCGTGCTCTGACAGTGGTACTTGGACACCCACCCAGGCAGCCACCAGGGGAATCGGAGAACTCCTTCCTGAGGAATGTTTAGGAACGGGGAGGGCAGATATGTTTTGTACTCTTTAACCCCCCCCCCCAAAAAGAAAAGATACACAAGAAGACTGAGCTCATATTTTCAACACCCTCCTTCTCCCATAGGAACCAACTCTGGGTCCTTAAAGAAATTGCACTTGTGATAGAGCAGACATGGTAGAAAGCAGTTGTGGTGACGAACTAAGCCATGGAACACCAGGTAGTATTTCCTTTGCGACTCCAGAGACACAATTAGAGGCAGAAGATTTATGTAGTGGCAAAGTGTGGGGATTTAGGGTCCTCTTTCCTGGGGGTCAAAAGAAGGGAGGAAGAAAAGGGAAACAACTCTCTCTCTCTCTCTCTCTCTAGGAACAAATTGAAACCAAATGTTCCCACAGCATTGCAGACAGGTGCTTTGCCTTCTTTCCATGGACCATGGTGGCGGCACAGCAACAGGGAATGACAGATGATAATGGCTCAAAGGTGTTCAGAAAGAAGGGACTTTGTCTCTGACTCTCCGTCCACTTCTATTTAACACTGCATTGGAGTTCCTAGGCACTGTAATGATAAAATAAAACCAGGTCTGGGCATGAGGAGAGGAAACCATTCCTTGGGATTGTTATAGAGGCTGGGTAGGTATGAGAAGAAACAAAGAAGAGAGGCCCAGAGAAGGCAGAGGAGGGGGTGACGAGGTTTGGGAGACAGTGGAGAAGCCCCTCTTCTCTTGCTACCTGTGGGAATGAGGAGTCAGGATCTTTGCCTTGGCAGGCGAAGAAACTTTTTGATTTCAACGAATGTTCTTGGCCTAAAGACGCATAACCTAGGGCTGGGGGATGGGCTGTGAGGAGCTTGTCACTCAGCCCTGGCTTGGGCCTGTGCTCTTGGGCTTTGTGCCCTGCCCAGATTTGGCTTTGACCCTCCATCCTCCCAACTTGCCTCCACAGGCCAGGCAGGCCCTTGGAGGCCATGTGTGCTCCCTGCCTGAGTCATGCCGTGCCACTGAAACGAGCCATGGAATTGACACATTAGCTCTTAGCTGGTGGTGGAATGGGAGAAACTAAACCCCTGCCCCTGTATGCACCTCTTGGCTGACAAATCCCGTTACCCCGGCCCTGTTCCTGGAATCGTTAGCTATTTCAGTGCCACCGGGCTGAGCTGGGGCCGGGGGCAGGGGGTGAGGATATGACACGCTGGGCGTGCATGTGCTTGAGTGTGTATGTATGCTTAGGCTGTGTAAAACAGCTATGTGGTGGGTATGTATGCATACATATACATGGAGCCCTAGATTTGCTGTACACACCTGCAAGGAGGAGAACGTTGCAGCATGTGCCTGCCATGAATTTTTGATCTGGGGCTCTATGCCGTTACCGCATAATGAATATTGGTGAAGATCATTTTAACTTCAACATCATTCTAAGGTAAAAATGCCGTCCATCAGAATTTTGGAGAGGAAAGTTCCCATGGTAATCCATCCGCAGGCATGGAGATGTATGTGCATAAGCAGTGGAAATTGAAAAACTGTGTTAAGTGGTTGGAAAGCCTCCAGCAGGAGATGGAGACCGGCTGCCTGGGCAGCGCTGTCAGGTGGCTGTTGCTGGGAGAGTGAAAGCCTCGTTTTGTGGCTGTGGGGGAGGGGACACAAGTGGCTGTGTCTTCCTTTGAACTGCCTAGGGCAGTGTCCCCAGGTGGAGGAAGTGAAACCTCAGGGAGGACAGCAGGGGATGGAGGCAGCTGTGGCCAGCAGCAATCTTTCTTGCCATGAATTCAAGGCAGGGCTCAGGAGGGCAGGGGTGAGAGAGGGGATGCAGGGTCATGTTCCAGTGGTCCCACTGAATGTGGGGGTGGGGTGTGGATAATGGCTGTCACAGTGAGAAAGCTGGGGAGGCCATAATTGCTAGATACATACATTGTAGTACATGGAAGAGCCCCACAGGAGGCACAATCAGTTCACCCCAAACACCAAGAGCATCCCAGCTGAGGGACACAGGTGATTGAAGGGAGCCAAATGGCTGCAGGTAAGTGACGAGGAGCATGAGAATTGGTGCCTTTTTGTAGAGAGCCCTCCATATGCTCATGACTACATGCCCTGAAGCCTGTCACGGTCCTGGAGAGGAGGTGCTACAAAGGATGGGGTCCAGGACCCTTTCTTTGCAAGTGACAGGAATCTAAACTAAAGGAAATTCATCAACGTTCATAACTAAATTGGCAGGGCCAGTTGCCTCAGGGCTGACATGAAGTACTCATACCAACCCCTGTCCTCTCTCTGCTCTGTTCACAGAATGGCTCCAGCAGCTCCAGCACCTGCATCCACCTTCAAGTATAGCCCAGGGAAGCAGGAGAGCCTCTGACCCAGTATTCCCCCAAACAACCCTTTTGCATCTCATTGGGTCTCATTGGGTCACATGTCTAATTCTAAACTATCACTGTGGGCAGAGGGATATGAATTGCTGGCTGGTTTAAATAGGGGCACACACTCCACCTTTGAGGCAGGTATGGGATGGCCTAACGAAAAGGACCAAGAGAACTGGAAAAGACGGTTTCCCAGAACTGCAAACTGGAAAACTGACGTCTAGTTACCAAGAAAAAGGTGAATGTGGAAAAGGCTACAAAAATAGGCCATCTGCCACAATGAGGCACAAAAGAAGATGTGCAAGAAGTGGGTCCACAGTCTTGCTGCAGTGTCAGCTCTGTCACAAAATGTCTGTCCCAATCTCAGTCACCCTCTGGAAGTATTTCCCCTCCTAGGATCCGGATGATCACTGATATCCCTCCAGCTCTGATTCCCTGTCAGATCCAAGGTGAAAACTCACAAGAACATTAGATTTAGCAAAGGTGGCTACAGCATACTTTGGAGGCCTTTTAGAAAGTCATCCTTAAAATAAAAATAAAATAAAATAAAAAAGGCAATGGATTTCTCCCAAACTCTGGGAAGCATGCCCCTTTGCCCTTTGATTAAAAAAAAAATAGCCTGATTG
Organism: Myrmecophaga tridactyla; assembly: GCA_004026745.1. Taxonomy (NCBI): domain Eukaryota; kingdom Metazoa; phylum Chordata; class Mammalia; order Pilosa; family Myrmecophagidae; genus Myrmecophaga; species Myrmecophaga tridactyla. The sequence goes on along the minus strand of PVIY010006287.1, from coordinate 24,182 downwards.
ATTACTGATGAATTGTAGCATGGTTTTGGTGACACTTTCTTCAACACCAAAAATCAGCATGGACTTCAGGGGAAACTGTAAATTTTATTTCCAAGCCTGTTGAGAGAAATGGTGTCCAGATCATGTGGAACAGGACAGAAACATAATGAATGTTCTTTTTAAAAACACCTTCTCCGGCTTGCTGTCCTTTGGGAAGATGACTCATCCATGGGAGTCAAGGTGGCCGAGATGGTGACCCCTATTCTCCCACTTTCCTCTGCAGGCGCTCTGCTGGGCGCTGGGAACAAAGCACATGGCCTTAAGCTTTTGCAGCTTTTAGTCTACCAGATGCCAATCAGTAGCTCCTGTCAACCCATGTTCAATGACTTTGATGAGCACTGGCCTTTTTGTATCAAGGGGTATTTATTTAGACTGAGGCACCTGTCTAAATGCTGAGGAGACAGCATTTAACTTGATAAAAGTTCAAGGAAGTTGTCCCAGGGAAGCCTTCTGGAATGCGAAGGGCATAGGGCATGGAGAAGAGTGGGGATTTTGGAGGCAGGTCGCTGTGGTTGAGGGATGGTGAGTGTACAGGGAGTGATGGGAAGAGAAGTGGCCAGGGGAAGGATTCTGGACTTTATCCCAGTAGTGATGGGAAGCCAGAGAAAGACTTGATTTTTTTGTAACTATTTTTGTAAAGCAGGGGAATGAGTGGATCAGAGTAGCATTTTTAAATGATCATATTACAGGGGAGCAATAGGACTTGATTTATATTTTGAAAGATTGCTCTGGCTATTGCACTGGAACAGAAGGAAGGAGACCAGTAGAAGGCTGCTGCAATAGTCAAGATGAAAAGCAAATGGAAGACAATACTTGTTGGTCATATAGCTGATCAAGGAGTTACATCCAAAATATAGGAAGAACTTGCATAGCTCAATAATGAAAAGATAAATAACCCAGTAAAAAAATGGGCAAAGTATTTGAGTAGATACTTCTCTGAAGAAGATATACAAATGGCTGATGAGCACATAAAGAGATGCTCAACGTATTCGTCATTGGGGAAATGAAAATAGGAATTACAATAAGATTTCACTTCACATCCATTAGGACGGTTATAAGAAAAAATACAGATAATAATAAAAAGTGTTGGTGAAGATGTGGAGAAATTGGTGATTGGAAAATAAAATGGCATGGCCACTTTAGAAAATGCTTTGGAAGTTTTTCAAATTGTTAAAACATAGAGTTACCATATAAGCCAGAGATTCCACTCCTAGGTATCTACCCAAGAGAAATAAAACATATGTCCACCCCCCCAAAAAAAAGCACAGATATGGATGTACATAGCAGCATCAATCATAAAAGATGAAAAATAGATATAACCCCAAAGTCTGTCAAATGATGAGCGAGCAAATGGGGTATATCTATAAAATAGAATATTATCTGGCGATAAGAAGGAATGAAGAAGTGATGTGTGCTACAATGTAGGTGAACCTCGAAAGAAGCCAGTCACGAAAGATAATATATTGTATGATTTATATGAAATATCCATAATAGGAAAATCTATAGGAACAAAGTAGATTAGTGGTTGCTTGGGTTTGGGGTGAGGAGGCTGGTGAAGAAAATAAGGAGTGCCTGCTTTAAATTTTCTAAACTGAATGCTCTAAATCCAATTGTGTTGATAATTGGCCAATTTGTGAATATATGAAAAGCCTCTGAATTTTACACACTAAATGGGTAAACTTTAGAGTATGTATTATATGTCAATCTAGCTTTTATATATATATATATATATATATATATATATAAAAGACTAGATGTTCACACTGGGCACATGAAAGAAAGGTAAATAGCCAAAGGATAAAAAACGCTGTGTGCTCTGTGGTGGAGGTCGGGGTTGTTGGGAAGGGAAGGAGCAGGTGTTCTGAGGCTTTTAGTGCAGGTTTCCTGAAGGTGCTGTGGGAGCGTTCCGGGGCTCTTGACATGGATGCATCAGGAGTGCTGCATTCTTCCAGGAGATGGGGTTGGCATCATTCCCTGAGAATTGGTCTCGTGATAAAGCCTGGGTGAACTGCTCTCTTACTGAACATGCAGAGCCTGCACTTGTCCCTGGAAGGCTGAGGAAGGGTGTTCATAGGCCAGGGTTCAGTGAGAGAGAACGGTGCAATGCGATATCCACTGCATCCTTCTCTCTGGTCTCCTGGTGTCCACCTATGGCCCACCCATCCCCAAAACACAGCCAGGTTAGCTTTCCAACAGAACAAGCTGCTGCTTCCCTTAGCCCTGCCTAAAATCATTCTGTGACTCGAGGAACCTAGAGTTCTATGCATACATAACACCTTTTATAAACTTAATATTTGGGGAATAATTGTTAATAATTTCGCTTATTATTAGCAGAATAAGCAAAATACTGTTGGTAGAAAGTGGCCTTTGCAGTGTGCACCCTTGTGAATAACGAGGCAGTGGCAGTAGCTCTGGTGAGAGAAAACTGGCCTGGAGGACCTGTCAGGGAAATGAAGGACGTGGGCAATCCTGGGAGCAGTCTCCTTTCCAAATTGTAGAAGAGACAACACACACACACACACACACATGCACACATGCATCCAGTCAGTTCTGACTGTCATCTGGCATTGTTCTGACCACCTGGCAAGGTCTCTCAGCATCCTTTGGTGGTGGAGGTCTGCCTTCTTCTAGCTTGTCAATCAAGCCATCAGTCAGAATGCACACAGCAGTCCTGAGAAATAGAATCTGGGAAGCAATGTGAATGGGAAGCAACACGAGGCCAGTTTATTCATTCCCCTTCCTGTACATCATAGCGTTGGCCACAGTACAAGCCGTATCTCAGAGAACGGAGGGTTTGAAAACTTCAATTTAGAACCCTGTTAAGTCAGGGATTTCTTACTCTGATTTAAAGAATAGGATCATACTTTACAAACCACATTCCCCCATTGCTTTGGATATAAATTCCTTCAGTGTAGTTTATAATAACTTTTATGATTTATTTTTCTAAGCAAAAGCAAAACATGTGCACTTTAGAAAATTTTGAAAACAATGATGAAAATCAAAAGCACTCATTACTTTTACTGGTGCTATCTTGAGATAATCACTCTTAATGTTTTGTTGTGAAGTCTCTCAGGTTTAAGTATATCAATACGTACATATTTCATGTCTGATGAACATTTCTATAAGTCAGGCTATATGTGTTTTTGATTTTAAAAACAGCCTGATTTGCGCCCAACTCTTCAGGGCAGAGATCCAATAATTTGGGGCCACGTTTTCCACATTTTAATTGTCCCAAGAAAAATCTTTTTTGTCTCACTGAGCTTGTCTCCAATGTATCTATTTTCCTATCACATTTGAGCCAGGAGGCATCCTGATATGTGCCCACTGTGTCTATGCATTTTACTGGTAAGAAAGACAGTGAGTAAAGGAAATTGTGTGTGCACATGATTATGAAAACAAGGTGATTCATATCTCTTAAGGATTTTTTTAAATGTTTGGTTCCTAGTCCTGAGAATGTCCCCCAGCATTTCTCACACTTTAAGGGATGCCACAAAACATCAAATTTAACCTCTGTTGATTTTTAAAGAGTCTTTGCCCTACATACCTTCTCAACGAGAACAATGAAAAGTCTATACCTGCCTTGTAAGGACCTGATTTTGCAAAGCTGTGGACCAATGGTTCTGAATTTTTAATCCGAAATGGATTTTCAGACTAATATTCAAACTCGAGTACAGAGATATTTCCCACCGTCCATCCAAACAGAATGAAGTCAGCTTTGACTGTGCAAAATGTCGATGAATTCTTCAGAGTAAATCAGCCTTGTCAGGGTGATGCAGAACCGTCAGCTCTTTGTGACATAATATAATATGAAATGATATTGAACAACATGCGTTTGGCACTAAATTGTTAGCGGGTTTTAGCTTTGACAGCAGCAAGTTTATTGCTTTAATCCCAGGGTCTTTTAACCCTCTTTGACATAAATTGAGGTTGGCTTTTGTGGAAAAAGAAAAAACAAAACTCCACTTTACTTTCTCTTCCTTTACCTAAAACTGCTTTTAACAATTTATGCTAGTACATCAGACACTCATTTTGAGTGACAAAATGAAAAAAAAACAACCTATTAGACTAGATGGAGAAAAAAGGCCAACTTAAGCTAAGCAGTCTGGGTCTCTTTTGTTACATGTGTCACAGCTTTCTTCAGGTGAATATGCATTTTATGTTATCATAATGGTAACAGTTCCACAAACAAAACAAGAATGGGCCGAAGGCTCAGGCGAGGCAGGAATGGCCACTGCCAGGGAACAGAGGGTCATAATCGGAAACAGAATCCCCGTCTGCTCCTATTGAATGTATTTCCATATATGGGTTCGAGATTTCCCCCTCTACCACCTGCTCCCTTACATTTTTAGAGATCAAAGATGATTTCCCTTTTCCATAACCAGTTTTGAAACGCTGATTTATTAAGCACGGCACATAAACAAAGACTCCCCAAATGTCATATCATAACAGCAGCACCACACAGCCGGATGGAGAGGAGATTCGAAGACGGCACCAGCATCTCCTTCACTCACCTTCCCAGGCCTGGCTTTACCTGACCCTCCCTCTGCCTGGGACCTCCCCAAACTTTGCTGGGATGCTTTTGGAGATGGGGCATTCACCACCTCACCAGGAGGCCATTCCACCTTGGAGCACATGGGATTGTTAAAAAGTTCTTCCTCGTCCACGTCATCACCCTCGATCTCTGTACTAGCTGGGCCTTGTAGGTTAGCCCGTAATGTATCTGATCTGGCAGCCATCTGATGAGCCTGCAGATATTTGAACACAGGGGCCTTTTTTTTTTTCTGTTCCCTAGTTTAAAATTTTTTTTATTTCCTTTGTGCCAGCAAGTATACTTTCAGGAATTTATCCTAAAGAAGCAGTCAGGAAAAAAATGCAACAGATATGTGTAGACAGCGTTAGATTGTGATAATTATGAGTTTTGGCTGTGGCGTCAGACAGACCTGGGTTTAAATTCCAGCTCTGCTCCTTGCCCAGAATGTCACAGCTAGTTAGTTACTTAAATTCTCCTCAAATCATTTTGTTCATCTCTAACATAGAGAAATTAACACTATCTCCTTATGAGAGTTATTAGGATTAAAAGAGATAAGGCAGAAAATGTGTCTTCTTAGGTTAAATCTCCCCAGTTATTATATCCAGCCTCGTTTATAATCATGAAAAATACAAATCAACCTTCACTCATTAGTAAGAGTCAGTACAAGACTACCATGTGGCCATTAAAAGTAATTTCGTACATGTACTTTATGGACACGGTAGATATATATATATTGAAAAGGTTTTTATATATAATAATGTGACTATGTACTGTTCATTGAAAAAATAGATTGTGAAATCATATGATCTCCATTTTATAAATAATTTATAATGTGATTCAGTAAGTAAGAATTTGAAAGGATGTGCACCTCCTTTCATTTTGTTTTTCTCTACTACTTATCTGTATTTTCCCTATTTGGTTACTGTAGTATATGTATTCAAATACTTGTGTAATAAAAATAGTTTTAAAAAATTATAAGCCAAGGGAAAAAGTGAGCAGTCTTGAGACTTCTTCTGAGGTTGAAATTCCTTCTCCATATGTTAATTGTCAGTTTGGTTTCCATATGTGCCCAGATGTGTGCAGGACGCTCCAGATGTTGTCTCATCAGGTCACAGAGCAGAGAGAGCTCATCGTGCCCTTCCCTGTACCAATGGAGCTAACTCCACTATTTCACCAGCCTTTCATTCAGGTCATTGTCAAGATGCTCTCTGGCGGGCGGCTGCCGTGGCTCAGCAGGCAGAGCTCCGACCTGCCGTGCTGGAGGTCTGGAGTTCGATCCCTGGTGCCTCCTGCCCATATGCAAATTAAAAAAAAAAAAAAAGATGCTCTATGGCATGGATGAGAGGCCTTCCTGGTGCTCCACCTCCTGTGCCTGTGGGAGACCCTTTCATTTTGGCAGGGATCCCCTTCCTCCTCTACCATAGGGCCCACTTGGGGTGGGATGGGGATGTCGCCAAGGCATTGCCAAAGACAGAGACCAGTTAGAAATGCTTTATGTGCACACGTGTTATGATAAAGCCTGCCAGCTGCTGTACTGCTGTTTCCATGTCTAGAGGTTGAGATCTTGCTGATACCCTTCTATCCAGTTTAAATATGCAAAACTAAGCTCAAGCATCAATTATCTTCCAAGTGGCTCAATAGTTCTAGCAATTGTTCGGGGTTACAGTAAATTTTGCTGTAACCAAATAAACTGATCTGGATATGTGAAACAACGTTATCAGGCCATGGGTCCCCCTTGGCAGTTTTACTTTTCAGAAAAACAATGCCTACCACTAATTCACTAAATAGCAGATGTGAGGAAAACGCACCTCTCCATGGGGACTCATGAAGTGGCTTGAAAATCTACGGAAAGTAGACAAGACAAGGGGATGTTCCTAGAAAGACCTGAGAATAACAGAGTTCCTAGACCAGGCGTGATGATTTCTAAGGAAAGCTTAGATCTGAGCTAAAAAAATAAATAAATAACTTCTCCCAGATTGTGTCTATGTAGGTTCTGGGGGAAGGGAGAATGGGAATGGGTGCAGGCAGAGGCCTTCCAGTATCCAGAGAAGAAAGAGTTACTTCCAAGGGAAGCCACAGAACAGTTCCTCTCTGCTGTTGTGTTTGACAAACATGTTAGCTACTTTAGTGTCTGGACATGTTCCGAGGGGGTCCTGTGGACAATTCTGTCTACCCGAGGCCACCTCCACCACTACCAAGATTGGGTGTGCAGGCAGCATTCCCAGGGTCCCGGGGAAGGAGCAAATGCCCTGCCCGTAGCTGCCCAGGCTTTGTTCTATGCTCACGAGGTGACACCCACACGGTATCTCCCGGGGAACTCTTCTGGTGGAACCGAGAGGTGGATAGATCAGGAACAAGTCCTTGTCATTTGGTGATTGAGTGCAGTGAGGTCACAGGCTTCTGCAACGCAGACCTTTGCTGTGAGCCCCACACCTGCTTTTTCTTGAGTGGGTAGGCCCAGGAATCTCAGCAGGGGTTCTGGGAATCTCCTCATGGCTGCTGTTGAGCAGTCACAGTATGTGCTTTGATCTTTGGGGAATCAATGCTTATTGACTGCCTATGAAACATGTCCCTAAGTCCTGGAAGCTGACCTTTAAAGTTTAAATGAAAATACCTCTACTCGAGGCCCACGTACTATAGGAAGCCCAGAAACCTTTCCACTACCTCTGGGGGTTTCTGCATGACTCTCATCTCATTTCTTCCGTGTCACCTTCATACAGACTTATTGATGCATCTGTAGACTTGGCCCTTGAGACTGTTCGTTTCCATAACAGCATCCTTCCAGGCATGGAGCATCACCCCTTCTCCTTCATCCCCAAGCTCTGCTTGCAAATGGGTGGTACACATTTACTGAAGATGGTGAGATAGGAATAGATGGTACTTATTTGAACATTTGGACACCTTTTCTAAGCAAAGAAAATCAACTCTCTCCTTCCAGACCATGTCTAGGGATTGGAATGGGTGAGGTTCAATGTCCAGGCTGGTCACCACGTTTTGCTTAGAAAATATTCCAGACTGAATAAAAGCAATGCACCCCGCCCCCAGCAGGCAGGTGTGGCTACTACAGTCATTTATGGTTTAAAAATAAGTGTGTTTTTTGTTGTTGTTGTTTTCCTCTACCTTAAACATAGAGAGACTTGCTATCAATGGTGATATCTTTGGACTGTGGTTATAAACCAGCTGCCTTGGGCAATGTCTGGCTCACAGATGTGATTTATTTGGCTTGAAGTGGATATTTAAAAAAAAATAAGCTGATATTTAAAAATCAATAACTTTCACACACTCACACAAAATTGCATCTTCTCTTTAAAAATCAGATTATCAGGTGGCACTGAGGCCCATGTTATTGCATGGCAAGGATTGGATCAGCTAGCCCTTGAAGGGTACGAGAGCCTTCTGGTCTGCCAGGGCCTCTTCCGGGCATAATACAGCCAGCCCTTTCCTTCACCTGCCTACGGGCATATGTTTGCCTTTCAGTTTTGAAAGATCCAGAGCAGGCTGGGAACATGTGGACATGGCTTTTCAAAATGTGGCCGTTACTACTGGGTTTCAGGGGGGATCCATAGTAGAAAGAGAGTAAGAGTCAGAAGCAGTCCATGCATTTTTTTTCCCCATAAAATGAGGATAATGTCTACCCAATCTATTGTGAAATTCTGCATAAAAATGCTCATGAGAAATACTTTGGGCTTTTCAGAGGTGACTGATAAAATAAAAGTGATAGGTTTAAACTCTTGGTACTTCAAACTCCATGAAATATCTGTATTATTCATTGCCTTCTTTTATACTTGAAATTGGATACTGTTTTAACAAAGAAATTTCGGTACCACACAACTGACAGGTTGAAAGAGTTGACAGTTCTCTCTGATTTGGTGCCCAGACATATATTGACTTTGATTCTTCAGGAGTCAAAGTCAAGCCCTGCATGCAAGTTTGGCATTTCAGGGGTGTCACCATTCCTTTCAGGCCACTCAGGCAATGTCTGACTAATTATTGCATCTGTGCATGAAGTGTATTTGATATTTGGGGGCTTTGAGGTATAGACAATGCACTGGGAGTGAGGGAGAAAAATGGGGAGGGAAAACTTGCAGGATGAGCAGCCATATTCTCCTGCCCAGGGGAATTATACTACATCTCAAGAACAGCTCAACTGAAGGCTATTCATGCAAGTGCGTTTCAAGGCAAGTTTCAAGACACATTTTTCATTCATTCTTCTACAGAACAAGATGCCCCAAACATTCGATTCCCTTTGGGGTGGCTGTCTTCTGATTGCATTTCACGGACCACTGCAGAGAAGCCCCCCCCACCCCGAATTGTGGGAATCTGGAAGCCATGATAGGTGCTTCATCTTTCTCTGCCCCAGGACACTTTGGCCCTGGGGCAGGGGGTATGGGGATCCATGAAAACCATGCAGATTTCCTCCTGTGTGCTTTGAAAGCTTGGTAGTTGCCTCTTGAAGTTGACAGTGATGGGCCTGTGACAGCAAAAAATAGTTGCTCCTTCCACTCAGTGCTTATGAGTGGGTTTTAGATTTGGGTTGCTTGCCTAGCTTTTAACATGAATTTCTTTCAAAATTCTTATGAAGGTACATACTTGAAGAAATCATGAATTTTAGGATTTTACCCCCATCCAGCGTGGTGGTTTGCTCCTAAGCTTGTCCATGGCCTGGCCTGTCCTGGCATCATGGCCCCTCCATGCTGCACAAGCCTGCAGGCAGGTTGACTGATGCCCAGCTCCCCATCTTATTCCAGTGAGTGTCACAGGTGGGAGCAGTCAGGATCCGCGTCTGGGGTTGGGTCTTTGCCTAATGATAATGCATAATCACTTAGCTTTGGGCACCAAACCTGTTCCCTTCAGCTTCACTTGGACTCCCTTGGGACTTGCCTGGGACTGACTGAGCAAAAGAACTCCCCTAAATTATGTTGCTCACGCCATGCTTTCCGTGGTGTTTAGAGGGTCTTATTCTGAATCAATTATCAGCCCCTGATCCCAAACCCAGTAAAGAGGACCCAATCAAATCCACTCCCTGCAGTTGTTACATTGTCACCAACTTTCCTTTTCTTTCTAGCTACTGCTGACAAAATTGCCCAAAGACAGGAATATCTCCCCTAACCTGTCCAACCTGAACAGAGCAGCGGGCTGCTTAACTTCACAGGGAATTTAATGATATGTAACAATCCATAATGGTTAGAGAATAAATTCAAGATGCCAGGCCAATAAATAATCCCTGTCTGCTCATTACACTGTGAGGTTTCTTGACAGACATTAATAAAACCGTGGTTTCCATCAGGGTCCGGCTCCTGCTGCCCCCTAGCTTTCTGAAGGACCACAACTGACATGAGGGCAACCCTGATTCTGCAGCAGAGTCTAATGATGCAACTGGAAAAGTCACAGAGCGAAAGCTGGTTGTATTAGATGCCTGACGAATGGACTTCTGAAGGCAAATATTTATTTCCTGTATGTCAGAGCTTTGAGAACCAGGTGGTTCCAGCATGTGATGGTATGGGACTGGGATCTCGGCTCTCAGGTCTGTTTGTACTGAGGGGTCCTGGAGTCTGGCCAGACTGGTAGACAAGGCTCCTTTTCTCTGATTCCTCCCCTCCTCGTGCTCAAGGCCACAGGAGGGAGGCAGAGGTTCAAAGGTGGTAGATGGGGTGAGTGGCTTCCCATCCTCCTCCCTGTCCTCTTCATTGGCACCTCTTCCTTCTGGCACCAGGTGGAAAGGGGTGGGTCACGCCGCTTCTTGTGGGATTTTTCAGATACTGAACATTTTTGAGATGAGCATTTGGTTGGGCTAGAAGCTCCACGTGACCCTTTTGAGACACTAGTCTGACTCCTATCTTTTCTCTCTGGAAGCCTCTGTCCTCTAGCAAATAAAAGCATTCACTTCTTTTATTTATTTGTTTGTTTGTTTTTTTATTTATTTAATTTCAGGTGCAGAGTTATTCCCACTCGTCCATCCAGGGGCTTTACCATCCTTGCTCTGTGAGCTCTTGTTTGACTTATTCATTCTCTTTATCTTCACTTCCTGCCCCCGTAGGCAGACATTTTAATGTACTTGACCTGTACTTGTCTTTGTTGCTCATCTATGTCCTTGCAAAATGTGTACTCTGGAATTCTGTGTGGCATGATTTTATGTAAATGATCCTGAATGTTCATCATATTCTCTTCTTGACCTTCTCTCACTCATCACTATATATATTTTAAGAACCACCCACACTGATATTTGCACACCCAGATTGTTGCTTCTGATAACTGTCCAGAGACCCATGGTTTATACCCACCACATTTCATCTAGCCACTAACTTGGTGATGGACAAGCCTAGGCTCCATCTCCTCAAAACCTCAAACAATGCTAGCAAGAACATCCTTATGCATGTCCACTTTATGGACATGTGTGGAAATTTGGGGGGTACATATCCTGTGGCAGATGCATATATATTATAAGAGCTGCCTGGTTGCTCTCCAGAATTGCTAAACCAAAGACTTTCCTTCAAACAGTGAATTATTTCTTATATCCCCACATCCCCTCCAACATTTGGCATTTTCCAGTTTTCTAATTCAGCCAGCCTAGTATACATAAACACATCATTGTTTCAATTTGCATTTCTCTGATTATTAATTATTTTTAAGCATTTCCTCAATGTGCTTGCTGGCATTAGATTTTTGCCATCTATAAATTTTTATATGTTTTGATGGTCTTTCCACTGGGTTTATATTTTCTCCTTATTGATAAGCAGAATTTCTTTATATATTTTAGAAATGATAAACCTTTGTTGTTTTAGATATTGCAAATATCTTCTCTGTTCTATCGTGTAGTGACTTTGTTCATGGTACTTTAGAGCAGAAATTCTTCATTTTCAATATAATAAAATTAATCCACTTTTTTGCTGCTTTATGGGGCTTGTTTTTGAAACCTTATTTAGGAGGTCATGGCCAATTCCATGAGGGAATGAGAAGAAATCAGAATTTTAAGGATTGGAAGGGAAAAGATAAAACAACATTATCTGCAAATGATACGATCATCTACCCAGAGTAACCAGAGGAATCAACGCAGAGACTATTAGAACTAATAATAGAGTTCAGTGAGATTGCTGGATTCAAGATCAACATGCAAAAATCAATAGCACTTCTCTACCCTAGCAATAACCAACTCGAAAATAAAACATAAAAATGAGCGTTGCTTTTCTTCCCGAACAATATATTTCATAAACTTCTTGTGCTTTATTTACTTAAGAAAATTGGTTCTCTAGTGTGGAACATTAACAGACACACAGAATCCTCAGCAAAACTACCAGGCAAAGTAGAGAGGACAAGGGGACAGTGAGAGGGTGACCGTAAGACTAAAATGTACTGGAGTGATGGGTCTGGAGATGTAGTGTTCTATGGTAAGCTCATTGAGGGGAGGAAAAGATGTCTGTCCTTCTTCTCATCTCTATATCTCCAGCTCCTGGTGTATGCCACCTAGGGGGCCATCAATATTTATTGACAAATGAATGGTTTAGCATATTTACCAAAGCCTTAGTGGCCATTCATTTACAACTTTCAATTAAGTTCTAGAAGAAAGTTTTCTAACGGGTAGAATTGATTGGGCAGATGAGCAAGAAAATGGTGTGCAATATTTACCATCTTAAGGAATAGGATATGAGATTGTTCTTGAGAGTAAAGACTTTCTATTGGAAGGATTCCTAGGATTTCCCCATTCAGAGTGCATTTATTTCATGCATAATCTGGGCCAGTATGTGATGGTATGCAAAGGTGAATATAATACACTGCCCCCATCCCTGGGTCTCTCCCGGTCTTCTTGGGGACTTATATAGCTGAGCAGAGAATTTCAGTACAAGTTGATAAGCTCTCCAGCAGAAGTGTGTAGGACCCCACAGAAGGGAGACACTCTCTCCCACCCTAGCACAGAAATATTATTGGGTCTGAGTCTTCTTGCGGATGAATGGATGAGTAACTCATCAGGCAGAGGGTCATCTTGGTGATTTTCGCAGAGGGAACAATATATGCACAAAGGTGACCAGAGACTATTAAGTGGCCCAATGTAGCTAAAGCCTAGTTTGTATAGTTGGAATGGGCTGTTTGTTGTAGGGATTAAGGGTGGTGACCAACCTGGAAAAATATGCTGGGGTCAATATTTGAGGACTGTTTCTTAAGACTATAGGGAATTACCTTTAAGTAAACAAATGATGTCAGTAGTCAGGGCACCTGTTCCTCTTACTGCAGAAGGTTGACAGTTCAGAGGAGGAAAAGATTAGAGCCTGAAAGATCAGTTCAGTGGCAAATTGAAGTGATTTAAGCAAAAGAAGTTGGAAGCCCATACCAAAGCCATGATATCAGAGTGGAAAGACAGCCAAAATCTAAGTCATAATTAGTAGGTAGAATTGGTGGGACTTACATATTTTCCCAACTTCTTTCTTAAAATAAGGATTTGAATAATGAATCACTTCAGATGCTTTTATAAAAGCAAACGTGCGAAGAACTCAGTAAGAATTCGCTCTTCTGTCCAGTTTCCCGAGCCTCAAGTGTACTACCATCAACTGTATTTTTGTATCCTTCTAGAATTTATTTATGCACATGCAAACTAACTCAAATATATGTTCTTAATTTTTACACAGAAGGCAGCTTAATATGCTCAGTTTGCCAGTTTTTTTTTTACGTAATGACATATATCAGCAATCTTTCTATATCCATGTTTAGAAAGTGTCCTCATATTTTTATTGCTTTGTGGTATTATATTGTATGGATGGAGTATAATTTTTTGAACCATTTCCCTATAGATGGACATATGGATATTTTATCATTTCTGCTTTTATATGCAGTGAATAATCTTGCACAAACATCATTTTACATACATACAAGTGTAACTGGAGAATAAATTCCCATATGTATAGTTGATGGGTCAAAGGCTACCTACATATGTAATTTTGATAGATGGTGTGATTTGCCCTTCACAGGTGTTATACCAGTTCATGTTCCCACCAGCAATGCATGGTGCTGGTTTCCCCACAAACTCACTAGTAGAGTGTGTTATCAAACATTTGGATTTTTGCCAATCCAATAGGTGAAAAATGGCAACTTGGAGTAGTTTTAATTGAGGTTCCCTTGTAAGAGTGAAGTTGAGTTTTTTTTTCTTATGCTTGAATCATTTCTATTTCCTTTTCTGTGAACTCTCTTGCTCCCCATTTTTACCTTGTCATTGTCTTTTTTAAAAAATCAAATTTCTAGGAAATACTATATATTAGACTTTGATTATTAAACTCTTGTGTTTTTAATTAAGAATTGTTATATTTTAACAACTATTTTTTCTTTGGGTTTATAAGATGATATGATTTTTCTCCTTACATCTAATAGTAGGGCCATTTTGTAGATTTCCTAGTATTTCCCCATTCTCAAATTCCTGAAATAAATCCCACCTAGTCATGGTGTATTTTTAATGTTCTAATGGATACTGATAATTCATATCTGATTTTTGAATCAATATGCATAAGTAAGGTTAGGTAGGCTATAGTTTTTACCAATCTATGCCAGGTTTGGGCATAATGTTTTATTTGTATCAATAAAAGATTTTGGAAAATTTCCTTCTTTTTAAACGCTCCAGAGCACTATGTTCAAATATTATTGGATCATCTAATTTTTAAGTTTAATAAAATTTCCCCAGACATGGCCCTGCTTCGGGTCCTTTTTATCAAAAGCTTTTTGATGTCTTTCGCATTTTTTCCCAACAATTTATTTACATTTTCCATTTCTTTACTTATATTTTCTTGCATTTTCTTCTTCATAGTTTTCTGATTAAGTTAATGAAATATCTATTGAATTGTTGTGTCTTCCTCCTGCCCTGCCTCAAAGAAACAGCTTTTGGATTTATTCTTTAGTTTAGTGGGTTTCCAGTTTCCTAACTTACTAACTTCTGTTCTCATCTTTGTTTTGTTTCTAACTTTTTGAGTCAGATGCCTATTCATTTGTTTTCATTATTTTTTTATTGACATAGCTTTTTGAGTTTATGCTTTTTTTTCTCTGCATGCTTTTTCAGCTGTGTCCTTAAGTTCTGAAATACACTTTTCTCATTATTTTTTTTAGAAATTCTTGAAAATTTGGGGTTGCGATTCCTCCAACCGAAGTGTATAGCTAAAGATGATTCTTGCTTGTTTGTTTTCAATTTTCAAGCACAAAGGACTTTTTTTCTGATTTTATCATTTACTTTTTTCTTTTTTTACATGGTGATCAGAGAATATCATCTATACTCTATCTTTCTTTTGGAATTCATTGAGGTTTTCTGTGTGGTCTACAATATGATCAGTGCTTTTATGGACATTTAAAAAGGGAATAAATGAACTATTTTCAAGGCACATAGTTTGTATGACTTAATACGGTCTGCCTTATGATGTTATCTAGGGCTGCTAGTTTTTTGTCTACTTGTCTGACATGGTCTGAGTGGCTGAGTGTGATGAATTATCTCCTCCTTCCTGTGTTACTGCTTGCTATTCCTCGATCTTCTGTAATTCCTGCTTTATTATTGTTACTCCTGTGTAAACTGAGGCATAGGTATCAAAACTGTTATATCATTGTGGTGAATTTCTTCCGTTACACTAGAAAGTACCTTTCAATGTCTCACTTTCTGCTGTTATCTTGGATTCCACCTTTTTAGGAGCAGTACGGACTCTGCTTCCTTTTGCTTACATCTTTGTAGCATGTCTTTGAATACCCTTTTATTTCCCACTTTTCTGAGTAACTTGGTTTTATGTGCCTCTTGAATAGCACATTATAAGCTTTGCATTGTGGACCAACTTGAAAGTCTTTCTGATTGATCAGCTGAGCTCACTTATTTCTGACATGACAGATATTGGATCTTCATTCTGAAATAGCGTATATTGGGTTTTTAGTTGTTTTTCTTTAAGTCCTCTCTTGTATGATCCATTTTCTTTGCTTTGGTTATTTTAAGTGCTTCTCTTGATATTTAAGGGTTGTGTTTTGTTCTAGACATGAGTCTTGTAATTATATAGAAGTATAATTATATATTAATTCTTATGTCATTTCTTTCGACAATATCTTCTTCATTCCCTACCATGATCAATACCACATTTCCTTTTTCTTTCCCTCACTTTGTCTCTTTTCCACAAGCCTATTTTAGTTTGTAATATTATGTTAGTGTTTACCTCAGTATTTATATATATATGCATATGGTTTTATCACTAGAATTTTCATCTTTGAATGATATCCTTTAACACAGAGTTAGTAAGTATGAGATGGCAGTTTCTTCTTTGTGGTCTTCCTTCAGAAATGTAATTGTTTCCCCCCACCCTTTTTTTTAAGTTATGATGGCATTTTGGCCATAGTTTTTACCTGCTCTCTAGAAACATGACTACTAGCTGGTGCTTTTCATTTGGGTAAATTTTGCTACTCTTCCGATTTTTCCTTCTAGTATTTTTGCATAGTATCTGTGATTGCTCCTTTTTACTACTCATAATTGTATGTATTTGATTTTCCTTTACTAGGTATTAGCTTAAGTTGCAGGGTGGAGCTGGGGGGGGAGCAATAGAGAAGGCTAAGGGTCAGATTTCAAAAACCAAAGGCTTCCCTTCTCGTTTGCCTCAGAGGCAGATTGCTTCCTGCAACCAGGCATCACTATACCACAATTTGTCCCAAACCAGGACAAAGGGGACTTCTAGCGTAGCCCTGATTGCTCTATTTCTTGAATCCACTGCTGAAAAAAGGGATAGTCTTTAACCTGAGGTTGTCCTTTTCCTTTAAGAAATATCTTTGCTGGTTTTTCCTGAGAAATCTCACCACTGATTCCTCCAGGCATTCTTTGCATTTCTTTTCATTTCCTCTCCTGTGGCTTCTATCTAATCTCAGCTGTTTTGACAAACTTACATGTAGTTTGGTATATTTGTTTTTGAATTTCCCTGAAAATTTATAAATATGTTTTTCTGTTCTCTATTTGCTTTTGTTTATTTTGGGGAGGAGAATAGGAGGAATTCTGCCTTTTGAAACAAAGTTCAAACCTGACACTGAGTGAAGGATTTAATGGAGTTGTTGAATAGGTGTGAGGGGAAGCTTTGAGATGACCCCAGTTTCTGGTTGTGCAATTTTTTGGGGGGAATGCACGGTCTGGGAATCGAACCCGGGTCTCCCGTGTGGAAGGCGAGCATTCTACCACTGAACCACCCGTGCACCCTAGTTGTGCAATTTTAAGGAGTAAATAGCTGGTGACTTTGATTTATCATATTGACTTCAGTGATTCTGTGGGACACCCAGTAGAATTATTGAGTGGTTAGTCTTCTTCATAAATTTGGAGCTCAGAGGAAGAGGTAAGAAATGAGAGGCAAAGACTGTTATTCCTTTATTGCTTCTTCCGCCATTTGTTGAGAATGTACTGTTTCAGGGACTATATAGGAATTACCTCAACAAGAAAATCAGCTCAGAGATGTCATATTGCGGTCATAGAGCTGGCATTTGAATGCAGGTCTCTTCTTCCTGAGTCAAGTTGACTCTATAGGGGTTCACCACAATTCTTTGGAGACTGGTCTTAATTTGGAGACAAGGCAGCATATTTCATGGCATTTCCTCAGTGTTTTTGCATGAGCTGAATCAGCAGGAGCAAGACACCTATCTGTGTCCGACTGGGAACTTGGGCACGGGTTCACAGAGCCCAGGTCATCCCCATGAACTTGGGGGTCCTACTGCTATGGGCGATGATGTGAGGTTGTGGTTAAATGGGGCTGCACTGGATGGTCCTTCATACTGATGCAGGTTGGTTGATGTGCATGTGACCCTCAGCCCTGTGTCTAATATGGCTGATCACTGCTTGTAGTCCTACGCCCGTGTGAACACAGCTGTACCCAGCACACACCAAGAACTTAGAGATGTTGTTTTGGGACCCTATTTTTTTTCCCCTGCTTATAAACAATATTGACTGCTTTGAGCTAGGTAAATGTTTAAATGGTAAATGGTAAAGAGAGGCCTGCCCAACTAAGGTGGCATTTGTCTTTGAAGTACCATGTCTCTCTGATGTCCCCAGTGATGCCAGGTGGTCAGGATATAAATGGACATTATAGAAAGGTAACGTATACATTGATTTCTAAGAAGCGGACTTTTTCACTGTGTATGTAGGTACTTGAAAGAAATTGGTCACAGAGTAAGAGCGTAAAAAATATTTGTTAGATCGGGGTCACCTTGATATGTGAGACATGTTACAAGAGATTTTTTTTCTGTGTTTATTAATCATTAATTTTAATATTTTCATTTCTAATTGAAAGTAGGTATTGCATTTGCAGGCTCCCATATGTACCAAATGTTAGGATTAGTGAATTACATTAGATGATGTGGTTAAACAAGTTGAGAAATGGAAATTCTGAGAACAGCGCCTGAAACATAGTAAGAGCTATAAAGTGCACGCTGTTTATATCATTTACCAACAAAATGATTAATATTGCAGATGAAAAGGCTGATGTTCAGAGAGACTCAATAACCTGCCTGGGAAGACATAGGAAGGAGTTAAGAGGAAAGGTGGATCCGTATCAAGATCTTATGACTCCAAAATTAAACATTAATCCTAACCTCCCCAAAAGTTATTATGAAACATAGAATCACCCTTAAGAATAGCTGCAAAAATTCATGGTAGTGAACCTAACATTTTTCCAGAAGAAGGGACAAATAATCCAAACAGTGCCATTCTAAAAAGTGCAGGAAAGTGGTATGGAAGCACTAATAAAGGTATAATTTACTAATAATTCCTATCAGGTATGAATAGACAGCAGATTTGTAAGATTTCTCATGGCCCTGCATATGCAATGAGCCAATGCCCAAACCCGACACAGGACATGCAATGGTTGCTATCTGCCAGTCTTGGTTTAGTTTATAGTAGACAATGTACTAAAGGGTCTAGGAGATGCACTTCATCCTGTTCCTTCTTTTGTTTTTTATTTCATGACTTCTAGAACCCACTGTCTACCTTTCATTCCTTCTAGATCAGTCTGAATATTAGCAACCAGGAGGAGTTTTATCCTTTCTTGTTGGGATTGTTCCATTTTGTCCTACAAAAAAAATCATGTTTTCACTCCTTCTTTAAAAGAAAGACATGCTCACTCTTTATGAATTGGAAGAGGCTATGTCTAAAAGTTACAGAAAGGGTGCATCTGAGTTTTCAGCCACTAAAGTTCTATAATCAGTGCATAAGTCTCTCTCTTTTGATTTGGGTTTTAAGAATGCAAAGAGGCCCACCATCAAGTAAGAATTAACATCTCCCCCCACGCCTTCACTTTGGCTGCTTTGGACAGGCAAGTAACAACCAATATCTTCAGAGATGTTACATTTAAGGGTTATTACCTATAGACTCTTTATATATTCAGGTGTAAACTACTTTCCCATCTCCATTTATTACATCCTTAAGCAAGAGAATGAATTCTCTGCACGGAGATTGCAACAGCTTCTGCTTCCATTAATGTAAATGCCACAGCTACATGTAGGAGAAGCTGGAATGGGGATTCTTAAGCTTATGTGAAAAAAGGCCAGTACATCCATATTTTTGGCTCCTTTCAGAAGTCTGAGACTAGGAAGAAGGATTAGGGATACTCTGCCAAGATGGTTTTGATGGCAATAACAAAAAATCCAACTACACTTAATTAAACCATAAAATTTTATTTAACTCATAACAGAAAGGTTTAGAGATATTTATGCATCAGGTGAGGATTGATCCAGCAATTTAATGATTTTGTCTTGGTTTTAGTGATTCAGCAAGTTATATAAAAATGCAGTGGCTTAAAACAACAAAAAATACTTATTATTTCACAATGATTATGAATAAGAGTGGGTTAACTGGGTGATTTTGACTCGAGGTCATTCATGAGTTGGTAGTGAAAATATCAGCTGATAGTAAGGTGGTCCAAAGGCTTCTCTGAACCTGGAAGATCTGCTGCAAAGAAGCTCACTCACATGACTGGCACGCGTTGGTGCCAACTGTCAGTGAGACTTCGTGGTTCTTCCCCACATAGGCTTCCTCCCAACATGGCGGCCGGCTTCCCTCAGACAAAAAAAAATGGAGAGAAAGAAAGAGAGAGATAACACCCAGTGGAAGCTATCCATTTTATGACCAAGTTTGGAAGTTACATGACATGTCTTCCACCACATCCTAGCCATTAGAAGTAGGTCAATAATCCTAGACCATTCAAGGCAAAGGGGTGAGGCTCCATCCTTTGAAGGGAGGCAAGACAAAGAATGAGTAGGTTTATTTGAGAACCACTACAACTCCACTTTCAGCAGCTTGTGATTCAAGCATGGCTGCCTGCCAGCAACTCTCAGGCTTCAGGGCTCCTCAGTCATGCCAAACAGGGAAGAACATGTCTCCAGAGCTTCAGTCTGATTGGACAAACTGAGGTCATGTACTTACCCATGAACAAATCCCTTTGGTCAGGTGGATGGGATGATACTGCTTTACGTAGCTCAGAGCTGCATGTCCCACATTTAGAGCTGGAAAACAAGGTGTCAAGATCTCTTGAAGCATGTAAGATGCAGTGGGGGAGAAGAGGAATCATGGCTGTAAGTCTGGTTCAATTTCCAGGAGGAGGTGAGTGGAGCTGGGTGGCCAAAAACAATGGGTGTGCACACACACCTCTGTGCCTGCATCCTCAGGCTTGGGCAGTGGGGGTGGGTGGGGGTGGGTGGGGAGGTCATCCACGTATTGCTTAAAAGCAAGTTCTGTCGAGCAATCTGTCATGTAGTCCATTCTCCCCAGTTTTATACTAACTGGCTGAGGAAGCATGAAGGAAAAAAAAATCCACAGAACTTATGTACGATGATCACGTGCAGGCAGAGCAGGCCCCTGATTTGCTGCATTTCCTATATACTGACTCTGTTTTATTTTTAGGAAGGGCCACAGTTTGCCAGCTTTAATGGGGATGCTTGGTTCCTGGTTCCTGAAGCTGACCGTGGTGTTTCTGAAGATATCCTGGGGGGTGACGGGCTGGTGTGGGCATGGGTAAATCTCTTGAAAGCAGGGGACACAAAGAAAGAATCATGGAGAGAAGTCTTCCCTCCTCTGAGGAGGCAGAGCTCACGCTGAACCCATTTCCCTCCTTGACAGTTTGCCTTCTTCCCTTGGAATATAGACTCCCTTGGGAAGGGATTTGTGCCTGTTTTCTTGACTCTCAAATTACGGCTGCTTAAAACAGTGCCCAGCGCATAGTAGGCACTCAATAAATATTGGTTGAACAAGTGAATGAATTTGCTGTCGTTCTTCCCCATGGTTTAATAAGTCCACAACAGATCTGCTTCTTATGCTTCTTATGCCCATTGAGTGTGAAGTCTGAACGAGATAGAGGAGTGTCAAGGCAGTGCATGGCGCAGTGACTGGCATCAGGGTGTCTGGCAGGCAGGGTGGGGTGGGGGTTACAGAATAGAGCAGTTCTGAGCCTCAGTGCCCAAGCTCAAGTATGCAAAAAAAAAAAAAAAACAACCTTACAATTCTTTTCCTATCACTCAGCTACATTTCTAACACAAGCCCTCATTTTGTCAGGTTGATGAAAACAATCTTAGCCAAGTTGGGGCCTTTCCAGCTTTCTCTGAAGCCTTCTGGAGTGACAAGGTGCCATTGGGGATGGAAGTGGTTGTGGTGCCCTGTTGTCATCTCTCCATCCGGAGTGAGCGGGCTGCCTGGGGGTGTTCTGATCATGCTGCTGGGGTTCAACCCCAGAGATGGCAGAGTGCCAGGCCCTTGTTGGGGATCTACGAGCATCTAAGTGCTCTCTTCTCTTTCCTTCTTCTCCCCTCTCAACCTCTGAAACACGATGCCTTATAGTGATTCAACATGTAATCTTCCTGGACTCCATTCTTATTCTCTTCTCTTCTAGGCTTAGACTTTTGAGACCTGGAAATCATGAGATAATATATTGTTCTCTGTTAATTCCACCTCTTCTCCCAAGACAATGAGCCTATGGGGGCATGAGCTGGAGAGATGGTGGGGGGGTGGGAATCAAAGCGTAGCAGGAAGAGAAGAGCATTGGTTACTGCATCAGAAACAGTAACCACTGGGAAATAAAGCTGCCCCTGTTCCAATTGGAGGGTGGCGCTAACCAGCAGGGCAGCTGGAAATTGGGACAAGGAAAATTCCTATAGCTGGGGAGCTGTTTGAGAAAGCTCCCTGGAATGGGGTGTAAGCTGGAGCATTGGAGGAACATCAGGGAGATGAGAATGGGCCAAGTGTGCAGAAGTGGGGGGCACTATGTGCTGTGGAAATAGGTGGGGTGGGGGGGCTGCGATTAGGTTTAAAAATGAGAAAGCAGTATTGGAGCTGACACTGAAAAGGTCAGCTTGTATGTTTTTATGAAAATGGCAGGTGGAACAAGAGCCTCCTATTGGCAGGGCAGGAGTGGGGGTTGTCATTCAGTTGGTTCCAGCATGAAAAGGTACAAAACCTGGGCCATTCTCTAGTGTGCTGGGTCAGAGAAGGCAAGCAGCCTCCACTGGCCAGCCATAGCATCCCTGTCTCCCTGGGCAGACCAGGCCCAGAGGCCATCTTTCTTGACAGCCTACTATGTGCATGTCCTGACACCCCCATCTGGGTCCGAGCTCTCCGAACAAGATCCTTTTCTCTCAAGAGCCTCCAAGATGTGTGTGCATGTGTGTGTGTGTGTGCGTGTGTGAGTGTGTATATGTGCAGGCTAGTTCTTTCAGAAGGCATTTTCAGACCGATTCGCCCTTCTTCAGCTTGTGTCCAGAGAGCCAACAGCACTATTTGAAAAAATATCAGTTCCATGATAAAGGCTTTCAGAATATAACGTTTCATGCACTCCCATCTTTCTCCCCGACACCTGGACCAAACCAAAAATGACCCCGAGTTACACTCCCGGTGATTTTTTACTGCAGGATCCATGTGAGGCTTGTCTGTTTATTGCCCTCAATAGAAGGGAAACAGGCAAAACATTCCTTTATGTTGAAGACTGACTGTAAAGTGACTATCAATGATAGGTTTGCAAAGCAGTTGGAGGCCCAGGAGGTGGCCTGACCTGAGCAGGGTGATGGGAAAGGCTGTTTGGGGAAGGGGTGGCTGGCAGGGACCTGCATGGGGAAGGGGTGGCTGGCAGGGACCTGCATGGGGATGGGGTGGCTGGCAGGGACCTGCATGGGGAAGGGGTGGCTAGCAGGGACCTGCACATTCCGACACACGGAAACGAGAGGACCCCTCCTTGTGAGGATGCAGCTGGACGCCAGCTGAGGTGGACAAGCAAGGAGCTTGATGCTATTCAACAGAATCTGGAATGTCTAATGAAAACTGGATTTTCCTATCTTCTCTTTCATAGAGAGTTTCTGATTAGTAGTTCAGAGCTCGGTGGAATTAACCATATATCACCTTAAATGTTTATTTTATGTCCAGTTTATTCTAACATTTTTATTCATCTTAATGAGAAGTAATTGGGCTTCCTAT
The DNA here is from genome assembly GCA_004026745.1 of Myrmecophaga tridactyla. NCBI lineage: Eukaryota > Metazoa > Chordata > Mammalia > Pilosa > Myrmecophagidae > Myrmecophaga > Myrmecophaga tridactyla. Next base: position 1,191 of record PVIY010006287.1, on the reverse strand, counting down.
TGCAGTGTTTCATTTTAAAAAGAGGAATATTAATAAGGAATGAAAGCATGCTAAAATCCATAACTATCTTCCAGGCTTTTACCATGCTTGTATCTATCTCCAAAGTCACTATTTTACTTTGAAAATAGTATTCGATGTGTTTGAGCCACATCCTTCCTGGGGCTGGCAGTGCCTTTATTGTATGTCATTATGTCTTCTGGGAATCCTGACATTAAAACATATCCTTGGTTCTCACTTAAGCCAATTTTGTAGGGCAGGGAAAGAAAAGACAACATTTTGCAATGAAAGCACCTTCTCCCATCTGGCAAAATGGCTTTCTGGACTCTATTGTGGCTCATTGTCTAAAAATAGGATGAAGACAAATTGTTATCATTTGCGAAAGCCCATGACAATAATGATAAATGAACAAATTTTTTTGCCCTCTGAAGTCATTGCTTAAGGCTTTCTCTGGGATCAACAATGTTAAACTGGCAAACTTGCCTCATCTGCATCCACAGAAGGTTTACAAATGGCTTTGTAAACAATTTTAGCCAGAGCGTTAATCTCTCCTACAGAACTAGGGCTGCGAGATGTATGATTGATTTGCAATTTAAAATGACACTGAAACTCCTGAAACCGATATGAAAGAGACTTTCAGTGAATAATGTTTTAGTTGACAAGAAAAGATAAGGCACATCTTTCATCTGATAGTGGGCTGTTTTTGATAAATATTGTTCATAATGGAGAATTTTGGAATCATTAATGTGTGGATAGAACGTTACTACTTTTTGACTGGGACTTCAGACACCAGTTTCTTTTGGTAGGAGTTTTGTTATACGAGGAGAAGAAAAAAAAAATTTAGGAAGATGCTTGGAAAGCACCCACGAACTCACTCCGTTCATTTGACTTGGGTTAAACCAGTTAATGGCCACAGTCCACCCACAGAGTGAGATCCGCTCACACCCCGCAGCTGTTCTCAGCACCACGCACCTCGCTGTTCTGAAAAGCAAGCATAAGATGATACTGTTTTCGAATTTCAGTGGCATGGTAGATCCAACAAAAAGGGGCATGCCACTTGCTTAAATATCCAGTTCCCCTGTTTCTCCACACTCTGGGAGCTCCAATGGGACATTTGCCCCTAGCCAAGTTGGGTGGCACCTGGAGCAAGGGTGGGATCCAGGGCCCTTTGCTTCAGTGTTCCCTGAGGACCAG
>PVIY010006286.1:65551-89027 GCA_004026745.1 Myrmecophaga tridactyla | reverse complement strand
ATCATAATATATATTCCATTCTTTGCTTATTTTCGATCTGTTAGGAAGATGGCTCTAACTGTCGCTCCTTTGAAAGTAATCTGTCTTATGTATCTTGCTATTTAAAAAAAATTATCTTCGTTTTCCGGTTTTTAATGATGCACCTAAGTATGAATTTCTTTTTTTACCCTGAGTGGGGTTTGTAAGGATCCTTGAATCTCTGGCTTCATATCTTTCATCAGTTTTGGAAAATTTTCCACTATTATCTCTGCAAATAGTTTTGCTATTCTATTTTCTCTTTCTTTTGGTATTCCAAATACTCTTTCATTCTTACTCCTTCCTCTAAGTCTTATTCCACTTTTCTGCTTTTCCTACTCTTTTGCACTCTCTCTGCTTTATTCTATGTGTTTTCTTTTTCTTATTTTATAGTTCCTAGTTCTGTCTTTAACTGGGTCAAATCTGCGGTTTAACGCATGCATCAATGTTCTGATCTTGCTAATTGTTAAATTCCAAACTTTCCATTTTTTTTAATAACTTCCAGTTCCAATTTTTAATCTTTTCTTTTTTCTTTTTCTTTTTTTTGCATGGGCAGGCACCAGGAATCGAACCTTGATCTCTGGTATGGCAGGCAAGAACTCTGCCTTCTGGGCCACCATGGCCCACTCAAACCCAATTTTAAATCTTGTCTGTTATTTCTTTGAACTAGAAAGCATAGTTATTTCACAATCTGTTTCTTATGTTCGTGTAGTTCCAATATCTAGAGAACTTTTGAATCAGATTCTTGTTTGATTTCTGATGGTTTCCTTTAATGTGCCAATTTCTCCTAGTGTGACTGGTTATTTTCATTGTGTAAACATTATCTTTGCAAAATTGTTTAAAGAAATAATTTGAAGCTTACCATGATGTTGTCTTCCTCCAGAGAGAATTTACATTTACTTCTGTCAGGTGCACAGACACATATCCGCAGTCTTGGATTCACTTAGTCCAATTTCTAGGATTTCATGATTGAAATCTTAGCTTCAGCCACTGTGAAGGCCTCTATACTTACTAGTTCTCCTATAATAACAGGTGTAGGTAGGCAAAAACAAGGACCACCATGACCCCATTCTTTGGAAAACCCTGATCCCCAATTTCTGATCCCTAATCAAAAGCACACTTTAGTTTCACTGCTACCCCCTCCAAAATCAGGAAATGTTTCCAAGGGGAAAATGGTCTCAAATCTCAGACTCACATTCCTAAGCTTCTATTGTTTCTCAAATTCTACCCCTATAATTCACTACTTTGGTCAATTTCTCCTTACTTTAATTAAGGAGAAATATCCTAAAAATATTTTGTCCAACTTTTCTAAATATTTTCTAGTTTTCTTTAGCGGAAATTTTAGTTGGAATTATCTCTTTTTTGTAGCAGAATGGTTTTTCTAAGCATGAACTCATACCTCATCTTCTCAAGTATAACCAATTGATTGGGAGGTAAAAATGATGAGTTATTCATAATTTAGCTCAAAGCTGGGGAAAAGGCTAGACCATATTTTTTTAGGAGACCAAGAAAATGAATTTTTTTTAAATTCTGATTTTATTATACTACTCATTTTATTCTTTTCATTAGTTTACATAATTATTAACAAAATATGAGCAGAGATTCTAGAATAAATTCAACGCTAGTTGAGGGAATAAGAGAAGCTTGAAAAGTATGGTTTTAACTGGAAATGGAGGGAACGAAAATATTGAATTTTATCTAAAATACTCTTAGATCCTAAATGGAGTCAGAATTTGAAATGTGAAATTTGGTTTACAAATGAAGGCTAACATAAAAGGCACTGTGGTGGATTGTACTTTTCCAATTACCAATTACCAACAAAAGCTTTATTAGTTGTGAGTTGAAGGATGTGAGAGAAACAGTGGAAGAGAGGATTTTATAGTTTGGAATTAGAGTTAGGCAATGAAATCACAGTAGCCTATTGGAGTTGTTCTATGAGTTAAAGTTGAGATGGGCTATGCTTATTTTTGAATGACAAAAACATGGCTAGCCGCCAGAATTGCAAAGTGAAAACAGAAATGTATACTATTTTAGAAGTGATTGGCTAAATTCCAAATTGTTTCACATCAGCAATGTAGTCGGCTCCTTCCCCATGTCCTTATCTTGGAGATAATTTAATTAGATCAAGGCGCAAGTTATGATGATTTGGGGAGGAGCAAAGCATGGCTGGTGGCAAGCGTGGCACATTTATAAGAAGGAAAGTAGGCATTGATGTAGTTTGAGAGCAGCAAATTCCAGGCTGCCAGGCATCTTTCCAAAGTGATGTACCTGGGGTTTCTGTAAATGAAAATAAATAAACAGAACAGATACATTGGCAAGCCATCCTAGTAAAATAATAATAATGATAATAATAGCTGAATAAAACATTTTTATTAGATTACTGAGTGTGCAGAAAATAAAGGAAAGCTCGAAGAGACAGCCACCCTAAAACAAAAACACAAAAATGTAAGCTGAAAGTATAACCATAAACAAATTAAAAAGTAACTTTGCCTTAAATATACATGCCTATTTTAGTGCTACAACCGGGAGACTTTGTTTTGGGTCAAGGACAATGTGGGAGAAATGAATCAAATATTTTGAAACCAAGCAAAGAAGCTTCTAAAGGGAATAAAAGTGCCTCAGGTTAGCACTGCCTTCTTGCTTCTAATAGAAATAAACATAATTCTTCTATGAAGGTAAGTATCCTCAATTTAGTCCCCTTCCTTAAATTTTCTGTGGATAAAGATAAATCAAATGGAGCTCAGAATCAAAGATGACTAAAAACATATGAAATTAACTACCTGTAAATATCAGTAGAAACCACAAACAACTTCTGAAATTGAGATGGTTAAAAAATGAATATAAAATAATCATGTAAAAATTTTTTTAAAATAAAAGGTTAAGGCTAGTGGCAAAATTAACTGTCATGTGGTGGCACACCTCTATGCTCCTTAAGCCACTCCTGTTATTCCAGCCATTACTGCAGTGACCAGCTCCACACAAGCTGTGATCAGCTCTGTGTAGGTGCATCTTGTTAGAGCCTTGTCTTAGCAATGTTATTGAACATGATGGGGGCAGAGACTTGAACTATGGATGTTCAGCTGGGCTGGCCCTCTGACTATCTTTGACCATGAGAAGAATATACCTTAAAAGCCATTGGTCTAAGAGAGTTGAAAGACAAAGGAACATATCAACCTGTAGCTTGGAGCCAAGATCAGCAGAGACCAAGCCATCCCAGCCAAACATCACTTGAACGAGACATATATATTTATAGTGGCAGGCTACTGAGATGATATGGCTGTGATGTGCCAATAGTGAACTGATAAAACATTGAATCCTGAGCCATGGATATGCATTCCTATGTCAATAAAGGCCTCATACCAAACTGAAAATCTTCTTCCCTTTATATTCTGTCACCTCTCACCCAAATCTCTTAAGAAACACTCCCAAACATAATCCCCTGGTTCCTGCCCTTATATCTCATCAAGTTTCTTCAGTTACTTTGGTGTATAAGATATTTTCTCTCAAAGCAGGGACTGTATTTCCCAACTTGGCCTACTGGGGACTTGGTGCTATTTTTTAGCTTCAAGGAATAAGTGATGGAAGAGTGAATCTTGAAGAAGTTAAGCATGATTTTACAAAGGTAACTGTCCCAGGCAAAGTTTCTGTAGGAAGTTGGTAAGTGGGAAGGTCTTCTTCTGACAGTCAGGGGAAGTAGACTTTGGGGAATCAAGATTCTCAGCCTTGTTTATGGAAATGCATCATCTCAGTCACAGAGTCCTATTCTTTCCCTATTACAGGACTTTGACAGAGAATAACTCTCAAGCCTGTGCATTGGGTCTCTTTTGTAGCTCTGCCACCCTTATAATCAAGATATGAATTGATGCACAAGAGCTGTCTGACATAAGCTCTTACTATACATTAGGTCCTAAATGTCTTCTGTGCTTTCACTTAATTTTCCTATATCTTATATGGTAAACTACTGTTATCCTTGTTTTTAAAATGAAGAAAACAAAACTTATAAGAATGAAATAACTTGTATAATATCTCAGTCAATAAGTGAACAATTTCAACAATCAAGTCTGTTTGATTTCAAAGTCCTCACAAGGACATGTGGTATGATAATGCACAAGAAATGAACAGAGGGCAGAAATAGTTTCTTCTTTTGCAAAAGTTATTTAAAACCAAAAGAAAATTTAAATGCAAATTACAATGAAAGCAATTACAATTGAGGAAAAATACCACTGTTAGAAACTGGCAAGATTTAAAGAGCCAGGAATTTTGAGAAGTAGGACACATGTAGACAGGGACAGACGTTCACATGGAAGGAAAAAAAAATAAGATTTACTAAATACTACTATATTCCAGGCACCAGTCTAGGGGCTTTCACATGCATTTGCTTATTAATCTTGTTGACGATCCCTTGTTCTAGGCATTATTAGAGGTAAAAACTCCAAAGCCCAGAAAATGTATGTTAAATTTCCCAGAGCTAGTACAGAAGAAAGTCATTATTTGGGTTCAGCTCTGACATCAATGTGTACATCCTTTCCACTAGACCCATACTAATCAAAATGTGCCCATGGACCAGAATCCTCAGCATAACCTGAAAGGTTGTTAGAAATAACAGAATATCAAGTCCCAACCCAGGCCTTCTAAATGAGAATCTGCACTTTAGCAAGATCTCTAGGTGACTCAAATGCACATATGGAGCAGAATTTTGGGCAGCTCTACACCATCCATATAATCTTCAAAACATGTATGCTGAGAGGATTTAGAAAATTTAACAGTGGGCCCTCAGGGAATTGGTCTCAATAGAAGCTTCATAAATAGCAATAGCTTAAACCTCGCAGTAGTTTTAAAGCAAAATCCAAAAGGAGCTTAGTTTAATGGAAATTCTGATTTATTCTACTCTAGTGCTTTCCTTCATCTGTACCAGCAAATCTCAAAGTATTTGAATAAGCCATAGGAGGGATATTTATGAGGAGGAGTCCCTGTGTGTTGAACATACCAGTAAGAAAGACATAAAACTAAGATATATTCTACATCCTTCAGGAGATGTTAAGGTAAATGTAAACAAAAAGCAAAAAACAAACAAAAAAACAGATGAAACCAAAACAAAAAAACATGGACAGTGATTGTTTATGCTATCTAAGTTATAGATTTAGGATGTTAAATTTAAGCTCCTTACTAGCCACAAAGAAAATATAGGAGAAAATCTATACAGAAAGAAATGAGAAGGGATGTGGAATGGTACACTACAAAAAAAAAAAAAAAAAGGAAAAAGAAAAAAGCCATACAAATGAAAATAGGCATTAATGGAGAAAGAATACAGTTGCTTTCATTGTAATTTGCATTTAAATTTTCTTTTGGTTTTAAGTAACTTTTGCAAAAGAAGAAACTATTTCTGCCCTCTGTTCATCTCTTGTGTATTATCATACCACATGTCCTTGTGAGGACTTTGAAATCAAACAGACCTGATGTTTGATTGTTCAAATTGTTCACTTATTGGCTGAGATATTATACAAGTTATTTCATTCTTATAAGTTTTGTTTTCTTCATTTTAAAAGCAAGGATAACAGTAGTTTACCATATAAGATAAAGGAGGATTAAGTGAAAGCATAGAAGAGATTTGGAAAGCATTACTGGAGATTTAGGACCTAATGCATAGTAAGAATTTATGTCAGACAGCTCTTATGCATCAATTCATATCTTGATTATAAGGGTGGCAGAGCTACAAAAGAGACCCAATGCACAGGCTTGAGAGTTATTCTCTGTCAAAGTCCTGTAATAGGAAAAGAATAGGACTTTGAAACTGAGATGATGCATTTCCATAAACAAGCCTGAGAATCTTGATTCCCCAAACTAGGTCTCCTAGTTTCTGGCAGATTCTTAGCACAAACATTAACATATGATTTTGCTTCCTTTCTTCAGTTGGAAATATCCAAAATCTGATGTTCCAGGGATATGGCCAGGAGATGAAACCAAGATGGTGGCAGAGACTCAGATCAAGGCAAGGCCCTGGGGATGGCCAAGGTATAAGACTTACAGAAACCAAATAGCAAAATGACATTAAAAAGCCCTGCTTTATCAGTAGTTACCTTAAATGTAAATGGATGAAATATTCTAATCAAAAGGCAGAGATTGGCAAAATGGATATAAAAGCATGACCCAACTATATGCTCTTTATAAGAGATTCACCTTATATTCAAAGACACAAGCAAGTTGAAAGTGAAAAGAAGGGAAAAATATATACCATGATACTGTAGATAAAAGAGAGTTGAGGTAGCTATACTAATAATAGATAAAATAGATTATAATGCTGTAGATAAAAGAGAGTTGAGGTAGCTATACTATAATAGATAAAATAGATTATAAGTAACAAACTGTCACAAGGATCCACAAATATACTGATAATGAGATCAATTTAAAAAGACACAGCAATTATAATATACAGGAATATAACAGCAGAGCCCCAAAACATACAAAGCAAATGTATGTTTTGAAGGGAGAAGTATACAGTTATACATTAATAGTAGGAGACTTCAATACATCTCTTTCAATAATGGATAGAACATCTGAACAGAAGATCAATAAGGAAATATAAGACTTAAATGGTATTATAAAACAACTAGACAAAACCAATACATATAGAATATGATATCATATGAATACACATTCTTTTTGAGTGCACATGGATCATTCTTCAGGGCAGACCATAAGTTAAGAAAAAAAAAGAGCATGGACAAGATAGAAGGGATTACATAGAGAAAGAACTATAACAAGAGTAGACATATGACAGAGGCATGCATTTTATGGGAGATGCTGAGGCATCTGTGACCAGGACCAAGTAAGTTTCCATCATAACACTTCCTATTAAGGAGATTCTAGTCAATGTTTTGAGGGAAGAATAGCTGTGGTTCATAAGACAGCAAGCACTAAGGCATATAATTATATGAAAATGGCAAGAAATATCTGCCTCAAGAAAGGGCCAAGAAAACCATGATTTATATAGAGAAGTGAAGTTATTTGTCTAGAGAATAGTGTGAGTTGAGGTCAGACTAAACTAAGGGCACATGTTTGCTACAAGCCTAAGAAAAGGAAGTAAGGAGTAGGGGAAGGGAAGGAAAGGAAAGGAGGGAGGGCAAAGGTCGGCTCTATGCAAATATGGAGGCACCCAAATTGCCTTAGGTGTCCTTTCAAGGCAGGTGGAGGGAAGTGATCCTGGGCAGTGTCCTTTTGACACCTGCAGTGGAGGAGTGTGGCCAGGGCAGTTGAATAGACTGCTATTATAGCTAGAAAATGCTTCTTAACTGCATTTTAGCTTAAAACCTTAAGCAGCCACATGTTAATAAATGTTCAGTGTCAATGTCATCAGCATGGCATCTCCTTATTAATCAGCAAAATTTGAGTTCTTTGTTCAGTTCAGGACACTGCGATTTGTACAAAGTCCAGTTCATCCAGAAACCATACCCTTACCATAGTCAGGGTAGTTGAACTTTTAAAACAGTTTAAGAAGAATCAGCAGTTCATGAGAGGCAGTTAATCTTATTCCATGTGTCTCCAGAGTACTTACTGTACGAGGACCAATGCATGGAAGATGCATCAGGTCCATAGAACTTCTTTGCAAGTAGAGCTTCTCATAGCTGAGTCAACTATCTAGAAAAGCATTTCTAGAAGCGACCGACCATGTCCGCTGGATGTTCTTTCTAAGGTAACATGGAGATTACTGGATAGAATTTCAACTTGGGCAAGATGCCTCTCAATGTCTCTTCTGCCTTGAAAATCCTATGATTTAAGGCAGTTCCTTTGCTTAGTAATTTTGCTGCCATTTCTTCAGTTAAATAAATATTTGGGTATGAACTATGTAAAAAAAGAAACAGAAACCTTTGGGACATTTATCTGCCCTTTTGATCTCTGTGTTAGCATTTAGATCAACAATTATGAAAGTGAATAGAGTAGTGGGCCCTATTGGTAATCTGTGTTTTCTTTATGCTTTTCGGTATTTTCCAAGATTTCTAGAGTGGATGTGTATTAATGTTATTTTAACAAGCAAAGTGAGTGGGGCCAAAGCTACAGTCCCCTGTATGTCAGCCGCAAATGACCCTGGGTAGGGAAGTCTTTCTGGCCCTCAGAATGCTGAAGGGGTCTATAAGAGAGCAGCTGGGAGACTACATGAGCCAAAACTTTGCATAACCTCTTATTTAAAAAAAAAAAATCCCATCGTGGTTTTGACCAGCATTTTTTAGTATACAGCTATTCCAGGTCTCCTAGTTTCTGGCAGATTCATAGCACAAACATTAAAATATGATTTTTCTTCCTTTCTTCAGTTGGAAATATCCAAAACCTGATGTTCCAGGGATGTGGCCAGGAGATGAAACCAAGATGGTGGCAGAGACTCAGATCAAGGCAAGGCCCTGGGGTGGGCCAAGTACGTGCAGATTTCAGTGGGCTATAGTTGCACTACATAGGTGAGCTGAGTGGAAAGCTGCTGGGGAAAGCAGATCTGCTGGTATATGGTCCTTCCAGACTGGGAAGGTGACCAGGCAGCTCTGGGAGCACACTGTGAGGAAGCAAGCAGTCAGTGCCCTGAGACCTGGGCCTTTGGGTCTAATGCAATTTGCTTCTCCAAGGGCTTCCCCTGAAATATAGATAGCAGAGCTCACTGCTGCTTACTGGAGAAACTGAACCCTTTAAAACAAGGGTCTGAGCACGATTATTAGGTAGAATTTACTGCTGGCTCAGTGTTCATAAACTCTATGATGATTAATGTTATGTATTAACTTGGTGATGCTGTCTCTCCAGTTGTTTGGACAGACACTGGCCTAGATGTCATTGTGGAGGGATTTTGTGGATGGGATTAGCATCTACAATCAGTTGAGTTTCAGTAAAGGAGATTATCCTCAGTAAGGTGGGTGGGCCTCATCCAATCAGTGAAAGGTCTTCAGAGCAAAACTGAGGTTTCCTGGAGAAGAAATCTGCCTCAAGGTTGCAATATCAACTGCTGCCTGAGTTTCCAGCCTGCTGTCCTCTCCTATGGATTTTGGACTTTCCAGTCCCCACATTCATGTGAGCCAATTATTTAAGTAAATCTCTTTTCATATATATCTTTTGATATATCTATAGCTGTGGCTATATGCTTATATCATGTTGATTTGTTTCTCTGGAACAAACCTGGAAGACTTCTAGTTACAGATTGCACTGTGACCTGAGAGAGCAATTGGCTCAAGAATCTTGCAATTTTTCTTAGGATAATAAGGTTTTACTTCTGTAAGAGTTCCCATTGATCAACTGTGACTTTTGGCTGCATCTTTTCAAGCCCTTGATTTGGTGTCAAATGAGGCTAAATAATAACAGGCCAATAGGTTTTATCTCAATTTTGTTCTTTCAGTCCACAGATAAAAGCGAGCTAAAGTTATCATTTATATAAGGTGTTAGAAATATATATTTGACTTTTTAAAGATGAATTTGAGACTTGTCTTAATTATTAAAACTCTGTGGCATTTGCTAAGAGTGCCAGATTTGAAATTTCCATGAGTATTGCCAAGATCAGAGCCAAAGAGAGCAATTTCAGTATGACGATGTCCAGACAGGCTTCCATGCTGACACTGAGAACACTCTGGGCCCCCAAGGGTGGGCTGGGTGGGTAGACCAGGAAGATCACGTAATTGTGACTCTCCCTCTATCTTCTTGCTCTTGATAACTCATGTAGCTGAACGTGTGACTTGGGTGCCTTCGCCAGGATGCTGTTATTTTAGCTGCCTAGTTTACTGTTGATGGTTCTGTTAAATATTGATCTGTCTCTATGGATACCACCGTTGCAAGGATTAAATTAGGTACTACACATAAAGTACATGAAACAGACCCTAGAATATAGTAAGTGTTTAATAAATATTGGCTGTCATCATTGCCTCAATCCAATTTTCAGGACTCCACCTGTCTTCTTCACATTTGCGAATACTTGTTGCTTTATTTATTATACTGAATGTTTGCATTTCAGTCTAGAGGAACAGGGAGCAAAAGGAGAAAGCATAGGGAAAAGAAAAAAGGGTAAAGATTAGCTCTAAATGTAGGATTTTCTTTTTAATGTGTGATTGCTGCTTGTAAAATGCATTCTTGATTGGTGTGTGAAGGAAACAGATCCTGGAACTCTTGCCTTCTAAACACTCCTACAGACATACAGCAACAGGAAAGAGGGAGTTTCTGCTTAAGCAGAAATTCCCATGAAAACCTAATAAATGCAGCAACAGGAAAGAGAGGGAGACTATGTCAGTCTTTCAAACCTGCTGCCTGGTTTCCCTTTGGCATAGGGCCTGCTACCCCTCATGTCTACAGAGTCTGGGCATTTCTGTCTGTTGGAATGGCTAGGTCAGTCTACTCAGTTTACTGATATTAAAAACATTTTATTTTCCCCCCTTGCCTTTGATTTGGTATTCAAAACATTGGTAATATTTTCAAATAATTTATGACTTTTTAAAAGCCTAGGGAATACATGAGGTTTGTGTCTCAAATATTAATTTTTACATACAGTTTACACTGTGCTTTTTCTTTGTAGAGGGAGCTATATTCAAACAGCTCGTGTAAATATAGGAGGATAATTTGCTTTACTTTTTTTCAGTCCTTATAATTAATTATTCATCTGAAATTCTATTTTTGAGACTTTGGCATTTTGTTATAAAATGTATCACTCTGTTTTGAAAAGCAAGTTTCTTTTGTTTTTCCCTTCTAATTTTTATTTGACTTGTTTTCAAACTACAAAACTACTCTTGTGTTATCAAGTGAAAAATAAAATAAAAGGTAAGCTGGTAACCTCTTCTTTCCCTTCTTTTCCCCCTCCAGGATCTTCCTTCCATCCCAGCTCAGTTCTCCAATGATAAAAGACTGGTGTGTATCTCTCTCTATCCTTCTTGCCCACACATACCTACACAACATATATACATATACATAGTTTGTGTTTACCAAAATGGTATTGTAGTATACATATTACACCAAACTTAAGTTTTTCACTTGACAATGTGAGACCGAATAATTTTTTGACTTAGTTTGAGTGAAACAATCACCAAGATTTCAAAAAACATTAATCATCGGCTTTCTAGATTTTTCTTTAATGTGTATATTTCTGGAGTAAGGACTCTGCTAGTTGCTGTGAGAAACAAAGAACTACAAGGACCCTGCCTTAAGGCATTTTACAAGTCAGCAGGAGAAAGGAGTCAAAACTAATGAAACATTAGAGAACCAGTAAACAATATTTTAGTTTCCCAGGCTGCTCAGAGCAAATCCCATGAAATGGGTTGGTGTTTTTACTTTGCTAATGCTGCTGGAATGCAATATACCAAAAATGGGTTGGCTTTTACAAAGAGGATTTATTAAGTTGCAGGTTTACAGTTCTAAAGGCTATAAAAATGTCCCAACTAGGCATCCAGAGGAAGATGCCTTGACTCCACAGAAAGGCTGATGTCTGTCACATGGGAAGGCACATGGCTGGCATCTTCTGTTCCTTTGTTCCCGGTTCCGTTACTTTCAGCTTATGATTCCATTGGCTTCCTCTCTAAGCATCTGTGGGTCCTTACTTAGCTGCTCCAGGGCAAAACTCTGGGCTTCATCTCTTTTTTTTTTTTTTTTTAATTTGCATATGGGCAGGAGGCACCAGGGATCGAACTCCAGACCTCCATCACGGCAGGTCGGAGCTCTGCCTGCTGAGCCACGGCAGCCGCCCTGGGCTTCATCTCTTAATTTATCATCTCCTGGGGCCAGAGATTTCTTCTGTTCTGGTTTTGACTAATTCTATGAGTCCTTGCTTAGCACCCAGGCTTTTTCTGTCTTGATCTCCAAACATCTGTGTCTGTGTCAGCTCTGAACTCTTTTCTCTCTCCATGAGTTCTCTTAAAGACTCCAGTAAACTCTTTAAGACCTACCTTGAATGGGCAGGGTCACATCTCCATCTAATCAAAAGGTCATACCCACAATTGGGTGTGCCACATCTCCATGGGAACAACCTAATCAAGATGTCTCATCCTACAATATTGGATTAAGGTTGAAAGAACATGGCTTTTCTGGGGTACATAATAGTTTCAAACCAGAACAATCCATTAAACAGTGATAATTTATTCGCTCATGGTTTTGAGGCTGGATAGATGTCCAAGTCAAGGCATCCTCAAGCCAATACTTTCTTCCTGAAGACTGGCTGCCAGAGATCCTTGGCCTCTCTGCCACATGGTAAGGCAGATGGTGGCATCTGCTGGTCTCTTCTTTCTCTTCTGGGTTTCATTAGTTTTAGCTTCTTATTTCTTGTGGTTTTCTCTTCTATGCCTGAATTTCATTCTCTTACGAAGCACTCCAGTTTTTTTTTTTTAGGATTAAAAGACCCATCCTGATTGAGGTGGACCACCTTAACTGAAATAACTTCACCAGAGGTCCTAGTCACTATGGGTTTGCATGCATAGGAATGGATTAGATTTAAGAACATACTTTTCTGGGATACATACAGCTTCAAATCACTACACTGAACAAAAGCTTCAGGAAGAAAAGACCAGGAAGGCTCAGATAGAGAAAGCATTGAGAGAAAAGTAAGGGTGTTTTTGTTTCCAAACTCACTTGAAAGGGTCTGGAAATGTATCCATATGACTCATTAGCTATGGCAGACACTGCTGGGCTGCTAAAACAACACTCCAATCTTTTTTGCTGTCTTCCTTGAAATTGATGACAATTATCCTTATCACCCTACAATTGGAAGTCTACTGAAAACTTTGCCTGTCCTGATAAAAGGGACAGATGGCATTGTCACTGTTTGTCTTACCTTCCCCTTGCCTCAACTGCGAATGTGATTCCTGTAGCTTTGGTAGCTGTCCTGGGACTAGGCAGTGGCAGCATGAGGACCAAAGCTGAGCATGCTGAGAAGGGTGGCATGGAAAGGCAGAACACATCTGAGTCTTTCACGGCATGGTTGAGAAGCTGAGCCTGTGTCTTAACCACTTACCACTGGACTTCCTTTAATGTGGAAATAATAAACCCTATTTGTTTATTCTCCATTTAGTCAAAATTTGTATTACTTGCAAAAGAAAGAATGTTTAACTAGTATACCAGTATAAATGAGCAAAAATAAATGTACAAGAATAATGTTTGTGGTGTTGTAAGCTATCCAAGTGTGCATCAATAAAAAGCTGATTAAATCAATGGGGCCACCTTACAATGGAAGACAATGAAGCTTTGAAAGAGAATGATAGAAATGTATACGTATCCATGCGGGGTAAAGACTAAGATATATACTAAGATGTATGTAAAAGCAAGGGCAGAAGCAGCATGTAATAAATTTCAGTCCCTCGGGTTGAAAATGGCAAAAGTTGACTAAAACAAAGATTAAAATTGAAAATCTCTTCTTCAAAATGTAAAAGACTAAATAAGTATAAATGAAATTTAAATAATCAAATTTCTGCATGTGAAAGTTTGTAGCATTTATACTTCTGAAATCCCTAAAGCTTAAAATTGCACCAAGGCTTTTGGGACAATGCAGAGTATGCTGCATTGTATTAAGAAACAAAAAAAAACCCATATATACCTAAATCCTCATATACGTATAAGCCTAAGTATGTGTAGAAGTTAACTGGTATTTGTAGGAGCAATCATCTTAACTGGAAGAGGAAGCAGAGTACATTATGGAATGGAGGTAAAGTGTGGGTAAACCTTTCTTTATGTGAAATTTCTTTTTTTTTTTTCAATTGGTATGCATTTCTTTAAAAAAAGAATAATACAGTGACAATAAAATAGCACATGAAGAAATTTTTGAGGGGAAGTTTCTAGTGTGGGGCAAAAACCATTTAATAGCTTCATCCATCAACAGCACATAAGAAACGCAAAGTACCCACTGTGAGATGGGAACGCAATATCATATACTTCCTCAGCCCAAAGGGTCTGTCCTGGTGGAAGGGATTTGCCATCCCAGCGGGGAGGAAGAGATGTGCAGAGAGTCCTATTCCCAGAAATAGCATAAAGAAGTCTAGTCACCATTTCAGAGGATTGTTAGACTTCTAGGATGTCCCTAGCTTTCTTTCTATGTGTGCCACTTTTTATATTCTCTAATTCCTCCCTAGTCAGAGGCAGCAAACTAGACAAAATAAAATCTCATTGTTGATAATCCTGTAGATGAGGAGAGCAAAGACGGACTGTCTGCTCTACCGCAAGCCTTTGGTGGGGTGGTGATGGTGGAGGACAGCCAGGGAGAGAATGGATAGATTTGGAGGAAAAGAGATAAAACTGAGGTCCTGCTGTTTGCTAAAAAGAAGAAAACACAGCCCTGGGGTTAGAGGCATGGTCCTAGGACTAATAGCCCCGTGCTGGACTTCCATCCATGATGGCTGGGTGAGATGTCTTTACGTTTTAGACTTGCCAGCCTTCCACTCTTTGGCCTACTTGTTTGGGTAAGAATTACCATGACTTCAGTTGCTGTCAGCAGCCAACACTTTCCACTCAAAAACCACTGCTCCAGGCGCTGTTCTTCCTCCTCTTGAAGCATTGCAGACTAACCAGTGGGCCCCCAGGGCTCTGTGGACCACCCCTGGGAGAAACTCTGGCTCAAATGATGCATGACCAGGAAATATAGTACAGTATATCAAATAGTTGTCCTCACTTATCATGTCCAAATTGTGACAGTTAAAGGGAGAAAATACAGAAAACCTAGTAATACAATATACTTACCTTAAGTATTACATCATCTTTCAGTAAAGGCAGCCACATTTTTGTGATGCATGGGACAGATCTTAGTTAAGTGAGTTTTGCTCTTGGGTTTTGAGAGCTGTGGTATGCCACGGTTGAAAAATGAAAGTGTAACAGGACTTTCGCTTCACCAGAAAATGGGTAACACCTTTTGTTAGATTTTGTTTGTACAATTTCTGTATGATATTGTTTTCCTATTGGACAAGAGACAAGGCATTTCTGCAAAATCTATGAAATGGTTTAGTGAAGTCATTAAAGGTCATTTTATGTATAACAATTTGGGTTATACATAGCCTGAATTTCCCAATGTTTTTGCTCTAAAGCATCTGATTTTGACGAATATGAGTGAAATTATGCATTAAGTTGGTCTTTTTTTCCCCATCAGTAGCAGCACTGAAACATAAATATTCTATTGAAAACATATCTAATTTCCATATTGTGATACACAAATGCAGACTAATTTCCAAGAATCTAGTTTATCTCTGATGATATACATGTGTGTATTTGGAGAAGGAAGGTAGATGTGAATTTGCCAGTTTATAGTGGGAAAGATAATTTTTATTTGGCTGGTAGTTAACATAAATAACTAAGGTCTCATTAATAGGCCAGATAAATATTCTGGGGAAAAACAGAACCCTAAATAGAATTTAACTTTAGAAGCACCCTATGATTCTCTGCAATTTAAAACATTTTGACAACATGAAATATTTTTACAACTCAGTTTTTATTTTAAAATATGCCTTCATAAAATTTGAAAATATTCAAATATAGTGTATTTGAATATATACTATATATAGAAATGTTTCTATATATACTATATATAGAAATTACTTCTAAGTAATCTTCTGCCAAAAACTAGCAAGTACTCTATATAATTCATTACATCTTGTAGCTTTTATTAGAAAAGACAGATTATTGGGGTACTATTATAAAGTGTTACAAAGGATCAAACTAGAGTTTAGTATACAGAATTTTTAGAAATTCTTTGGCTGTATCATGAAGTAACCAAATTAAATAGCCCATCTTTGAGTGCTCAGTGTAAGGCGATGAACTATAGAGCACTCCAGGAATAGATGTCAACCAATCCAAATTCTTGACTGCATGATTTATTTCTCAGAGCTTTATTGATGCTCTTTAATTGGCTTGGTTTTATTTGTCACCTATTTTTTCCTTCCAGATATCTGTAAGTGTAGGAGGATGTCTATATCTCTCACCACCCCTACCTCTACCTCTACAACTGGTCCTTGGATACATTTTCTCAGGAATTTCTGGTGCCTAGCTTTAAAGGTTGCCATTCTCCTCCTTCTCATGCCTCACTAAATGTCTTCTACTTAATCTGCAGCAAACTGAAATCTTGAAAATATAATGAGATTGGTAACTTGCCACAATATTCCAGAAAGAATAACAAAATGGGGAGAAGTCTTTGGAGGGGCAAAGGAGCTTGACCAACATTGACTCAGAAGATTCTTTCATAGCCCAACAGCTTGCAGTGTGACAGTTGGTTGACTCTGAAACCCTTTATAGGGTTTGAACATTAGCTCCATTTTCCAGTTGAGATTTATGCCAATATATTGCTGACTTGAAAGCGCACCAATATCTTAAGACTCATGTTTGATGCAACAAAGATCTGGAATTCTTCTCTTCTTTGAGGGAAGGGGAGGACCCCTTATGTGTTGGCTGTGGCCAATCAACTTTTGCTTGATGCCAAAAAATTAAACACGGTAAGGCCAGACCCTGTCAGCAATGAGTTGATTGCTTTAAATAAGGGAGATTTCCTGAATGTTTAAATTGAAACTTCGACTTTGATTAAAGAAAAGAGAAGTACCAGGATGGCCTCCTAACTATTTAGTTCCTAAAATTCCTGTGAGGTCTGGAGATGACAAATTCAATTCTGATGTGCTGTGTTTTACACTCTGCAGGCTGCAGTAAAAGGGAAAACTAATCAAGCTTGGGTTTCCCATGGGCTGAGCTTTAAGATGTTTTCCTATTTAAAGCCATGGAAATATGTTAAAACCCACATAGGCAGGGTGAAGTTTATATAAAGCAAAATCTGTGTGACCATGTTTTTGCACAGTGTGCATATTTTGACTTTTCATTATTTTTCGTTTGCTTAATCTTTCACTCTGTTTAAAATTATATTCCTACCACATTTTTATTATAAAGATGGAAAAGAATGGCTTAAAATGCATACACACATATAAGCGCATATATATGTATATGTATACATATACACGCATGTGTATACACATAATGTACCTATGTTACACATTGTAAAATGGGGTTGTTGCAAGTAGAACATATTAGTTTGAATTTAATGTTTTTATTTAAAAGAAAGACTAATAGGAGACATAAATACATAACTATAGATCTATGCATACCAAGATTATGATCTTATTTTAGAGCCAGTGCTGTTATATAATTGAAAATATTAATTATAATGTGCAAATCATCAAACGAGAAAAAACAGGAAAGAGGAATCAATGGATCCAGTGTCAAGTAAACAAACTAGACATTTCATATACAAACAAAAGATTGAATTTTATAAAAACTATTGTTTTAAACAAATCATAATTAAAACTATAGCTTTCCATTAGAAGATGGAACAAGGCACCTGACTCATTTCTCTGCTCCTTTTTAAGCTGGCCGTTAAGCAAGTTTCTCATTAAGTCTTAAATGCATAAAATGATAGGCAGAACCAAGTCTAATAAGAAAGTTAAAGTTATCTATGTGCATGTGTATCTTTCATCCTTCCATTTATCTAAGTATCTATGTATCTATCTATTGATCTATTTATCTATCTATCTATCTATCTATCTATCTATCTATCTATCTATCTATCCATCATTTCGGGGGGAGTAGTGACTCCTTGTGTTCAGATTAGAAGCAGAATGAACTATCCACATGGCCATTTTATGCAATAGGAGAATGGGGATTTCTTCATAAAAATCGCATGAGAAAGTCCTTGGATTTTATCTTGGGTTCTCTTTGCAAATTTAACACAAGAATAACAATCATCAAAACATCAGTGTAGTCTTCTTACTCTTCACGATGTGACACACTGAATTGTAAGTTTCGGCAAGGAGTAGAGGACTCAGTTTCTGGAGGTGTATTTTAGATCATATTGACTGAATGGATTGCTCTCTCCCTCCTAAGAGGGAGGCCCAAATGTATGCTCACTAATAGCAGCCATGACTTTCCTTTCCTCTATATGAAGTGGTAGGATGGATATGTTTGGCTGATTTAGTCATGCACAACAGTTTATACATATATTTATAGATTTATTTAACTAACCAAGCTTGGTGTTTGTCCTCTTTGTATGTGTTAACTTTGGAAAGGGCAATACAGGTTCACAGTTGAATTCACAAGGAGCTTAAAAGAAGTGGAAGAATTAAGCGGTTGTTTGGATTTTGTATAGACAAAGCTGATTTATTTCTATAATGAAAACTTGACAATGGGTTACTTTTTCAAGGTTAAGCCCTTTGAAAAAGTCAAAACTTTACTTAGCTTAACAAGTCACTAATATTTACCATATTTATTACAATTTCACTAGTAATTCACAGAATTAGAGGAAACCATGGTGTCAGCACATTCTGATTCCTACATTTTATAGGTGAGGAAATTGAGATCTGGAGACTTGAAATGCTATTTCGGTCCTACAGCAAATATTTGTCATTTGTTGCTTGTCATTAAGTCCATGTAGCACAAGATAAGGTAGCATCTAAAAATATGAAAATCGTGATGGATAATTCAAAGTAGTTTTAGAAAAGGCTTGATTTTCTATTAAAAAAAAAAAACTATCAACAGTTTACATAAAGGACGGACACGCAGTGGTTACTAGTAGGATCCCGTATAGTCATTTTACATTTTTCTTAAAAATAAAAAAGTTTTTAAACTAACAAAAATAAAAGTTTAGTAATAGAAAAATATCATTTTGACAAACCTTTCCACTATGGTTAAGTATAAACTTGGCTCTTGTGGTGGTTGAGCAATTCATACTTGTGTTAGAAGGGAAGTTAAGGACATACTTATGTGAATACCAAATTAGCTATTGCAGAAACAAATGAGCTCTATCTTTTCAAAATGATAACGTTTGAACACTGATTATAGATCTGGTTGGTTTTGCTCTTTGGAAGCCAGCCAGTGGTGAATTGCATTGCATGTTTCCTCCTGCCAAACTACATCAGGAACTGTTGTTACTGTGGATGGGTGGTTTGACTTTACCACTATAATATAAATGTCAGTATAAAGCTCCTTATTTTCTTTATGGACATGTTCATTTGAATTGATAGGACCGCATTTCACCCAGAGAACTGATTGGTGGGATTATTTTCGGTTTTGTGCACTGATACAAATATTACCTGGCATTGAAAACACTATTGCAACAAAATCGTATCAGACTATTAGGTAATTGTTAGGGAACTGCTGTTGAACATTATCTAATTACCTGTTAAGTTTAATTGAAGTTTTTGCTCAGATTATGGGATAATATAACATAAGGATTAAATTGGGTTACCTTGTCTGTGATCTCAAAAAGTTTCTTCAAGTTTCTTCATGATCTCATTGTTCGAAGCTTATTTAAATAACATAAAATTCCTCACTATCAATGTGTTCTTTGATGCAGAATCTCATATCCTTCAATGGCAGCATCCATTTTAATGTTAAGACTTCTGCAGCTCTGTGCTGTCTAACATTGGTGGCTATGGGTCACAGTGACTGGTGAGTACATGAAGTGGGCAGAGTCCAAAGTAAGATTTCCTGAAGCGAAAAATACACATTGGACTTAGGAGACTTAGTCTCCTTAGAAAAATTTCATTCTTTTTTTAATACTAATTAAATTTTGACATGTTGTGTTAAAAATATATTGCTTAAGTTTTGGAGAAGATGTGGAGAAATAACACATTCATTGCTGCTGGGAGTGTAAATTGGTGCAGCCCCTATGGGGGACAGTTTGGCAGTTCCTCAGAAAGTTAATTATGGACTTAACATGTGACTTGGCAATCTCCTTTCTAGGTGTATGCCCCAAAGAGTTGAAAGCAGGCACTAGAACAGATATTGGAATACTGATGTCCATAGTGGCATTATTCATATTTACCAAAAGATGGAAGCAACCCAACTGTCCATCAGCCAGTGAACGGATAAATAAAACGTGGTCTATATATAACACTGGAATATTATCCAGCCATAAAAAGGAACGAAATCCTGATACATGTGAAAACATGGATGAAACTTTGAAGACATTATGTTGAGTGAAATAAGTGAGACACAAAAGGACAAATACAGTATGATCTCACTGATATGAAATAATTAGAATAAGCAAAATAATAGAGTCAGAATTCAGAAAATAGATTACCAAGGGATGGATTGGGGCTAGGGAATGGGGAGCTAATGTTATTTGTACAGATTTTTTATTTAGGTTGATTGTAAAGTTTTGGAAATGGATAGTGGTGATGGTAATACAATATCGTGACTATAATAAAAAAACATCGAATTATGTATGCAGATGTGGTTAAAGGGAAAATTTTAGATTGTATGTATGTTACTAGAAGAAAAACTAAAAGTTAAAACATAAGACAGTACAACACAGTGAACCCCGTTATAAAGGATGGATTACAGTTGAAAGTATAAGTATAAAAATGTTCTTTCATGATTCATAACAAATAAACCACACTAATGCAAGATGTTAATAATAGAGTGGTAAATGGGTGAAAAAAACCATAATGTAAGGTCCGGGCTATAGTTAATAGTACAATTTTTGTATCAATTATAATAAAGGTATCACACTAAGGCAAAGTGTTAACGATAGGTAGGATATGGGGATAATGTCTTTTTTTTTTTTTGCATGATTTTTCTGCAGACCTACAACTTCTTTAATTAAAAAATATTGTTTAAATTAATTTCATATGCTTCTTTTTACTTTTTTGTTATATACTTAAGAGAAAATTTAAATGACTTATGTGACTCCCATTGTGTTTCTATTGGACAGTGGTTACTAGACAATTTTAAGTGACATATGTAACTTCTATTGAACAGTGCTACTATTTATAGTTGTTTCCATACCTAGAATCCTTGTCACTTCTCCATTAATAAAATTTTAGAATTCCAACTGGACAATTCATCATCCAAACGCCATCCTGAAGTTTGTACAGACAACGCATAGAGGTCAGCCGACTCTCGCGAGCCTTACCTGAGAGTTGAGCTTTCTCCTCTTTACAGATTCTTGTATCACCCAGAGAACCAGTAACTTAATTCTAAACCAAATTCAATTGCTGTTCAGCTATTATTTTAAACTTTTCTTAATCAATGCATGAGAATTTATTTTCAGTCAAATGAGTTTTTTTTTTCTTCTCCATTTTTTCTAAGAACAGAACTGGCATAATAGATTATCCCAGTCCTTATCCAGGAATAGAAGCGTCACTGCCTCCCTTGAAATATTTGGGAAGGAAAGACAGATGTCATGGCAAACTAGCTGTGATGTAATTACTCTATAGGTAGCTCAATTTTTTCCACATGTCAGAGAAACAGAATCAAGGAAGTTACGCCAATATTTTGTTAGCAGGAAACAGCAGCAAAAACAGAACCACATAAGAAACAGTGAGACTTCTTTGACCATCCCTTTGAACCTGTTGATCCTGACAGCTGCAAATAACACTTAGTTTTATCTGAATGAGATGTAGGATCTTACGGAATGATGAAACATATCTTTTTCATCTTTCCTCTTTCCACTGCCCCTAGCACCATAACAAGTATACATTAAGAGTTAAGGAAATGTTTGTTGAATTGAATGGAATTATTCCTAAATGTGAATTATCATAATTTACAAAGATGTTTTAGGGAGATGACTTTTGATAGAATGTAGAAAAGGAATTGAGAGCGAATAAGAATCAAAATGTGAATTTACTCCTGAGGTCTTTTTTTTTTCCTTAACTTTAAATGATGATGTTAACCAATTTGAGTCTGAAAAGAAGAAAGGTTTCTATGCTCTTGTAAGCTTGTGTGTGCTGCTTATCTAGTACACCAGAGCTTCTATCAGTCAACAGCATATGTAAAATTTATCAATTATATTATCTGACATAGAGGTTACTCTGTCATTACTAACGTGTCTGCCAGAGAATTTTTCATGGGAGAGTGTGCTGCCAAAAAAGAAGTATTCCTTGACTGATTGCCACAGCTGACCTAAATGCATAAGGATCGCTGTGTAATAGCCCCTCTATCATATATAAACCACAAATACCCACATCCAAATAGCAGTAAGAGTCTTGTTCAAACCCACACAACCTGGGAAAGCAAAAGACTGGGAAGATTTTCATCCTTTCCATAACCCGATGACATCCAACAGCCTATCTGTGAGATTGGCTGTCTGATTTGCAATCCCTGAGTACAGAAACACTGGAAAACCTTTAGAATTGAAGGCTCATCCTTAATCCCAAAATTTCTTTCCCTTCCTCTGATAACTCCTATTTTTTAAAATCCACTTAAGCTTAAAAAATGTGAGGTATAATCATATTTTAAACCATGAAGATGACTATATATACAGATTACAGGGAACATAAGCCAGACCAACAGTATTACATGAAAGTGGTTTATATCATTTCATTTCCTCTTTCATTTTGGTAAGTTCCAATTTGAAAGGGGAAAAAGAGACTGAGAGTGAAAAGCTCCATGCCTTGGAAGCACATGAGATCTGCAAGAGAGATTGAACTAGCTTTTCAAGTGTATGTGGTCTGCTTGGTATTATACTAATTTCCTTTGTGGTCTAAACTACAAGTTGCATCAAAATACCTAAGATGGATGAGGAGGGCTCAAATCAGGAAGACCTTGAATTTGAACCTTATAGGTTTGGGATCTGTTCTATAAGAAAGAAAGAACTGACGATTGGGTTCAGTCAGTATGGACCATGGATAGATTTGAGATACCATATATATATAAAGACTAAGCTGATTTCTGAATCTTCATTATATTTAGAAAGAAAGGATAAGTATTAGGCTAATAACTGTCAGGCAGTAAACTAAAAATGTAACTTTTATGAGGGCAGGTGAATACATCATAGAGATCTCCAGAGAATACTTTTCTCTAATATGTCTGCCATTAAAATTTTTTTTAGGAGGTGGGGGCACTTGGTGGGAAAACCAGACTTTTGGAGGTGAGGGCAAGGTCAATGGGTCTCAACAGGAAAAAACTATCACAGTGTGGGGTAATTTCAGCAGTATTGGAAAAGAAAGGCTCTCCCGTATACCCCAATTTTTTCTCATCTGCTTTTTTGTGTTTGGAAATATTACCACTACTATTACATTTATATGGCTAAAGGCTTTTCTTTCTTTTGAACTTTAAATACTGTTCACGTCCATCTTGGGGAATTATGGTGGGAGTAGGTGAAAACTTTCTCAGTGGTTTATATCATGGAGTTGAATCCTTTCCTCAGAGAAGGAATTCAGAGGGTAGAGATGGGAAAGAGAGAAAGGTCACAGTGCCATGAGAAAGAGTTAGAGAGGAGAGATTGACTGCCGACTTCATTAAGTTGAACAAAGCTGTTCCTAAAGAGAAGTAGCTACCATATCTACGGCAGGTTCTTTAAAAGCAGAATAATGGCGTCATACGCTACCATGAGGTCTGGTCCAGACCCTGGGGAGACAAAGCAAGTTAATTATCTTGGCAGAGCATCAGACTTCAGGAAGAGCACAAAGAGATCCAAGCTCTAGTATGTGCGAAAGAAAGAGAGAAAGAGAAAGAGAGGGGGAGAGAGAGAGAAAGAGGGAGAGAGAGAGAGAGAGAGAGAGAG
>PVIY010006286.1:0-65451 GCA_004026745.1 Myrmecophaga tridactyla | reverse complement strand
GTGTGAGTGACTATGAGAGCAGCAGAAGCAGAATTAGATGATGAAGATATGTAGTGAGAATTCCAAACTCGGCATTGGGCTTGTGTGAATTTGTGTATTCAAGTTTTTTTGGGAGGAAAGCCTGCAATTGGGTCATGTCTAATTCTTGTTTCAAAAGGGTGAAGTGTTTCTAACTGGCTGTATTTGTTATCACAGCTTCACTGTGTCGTTGATGGCACTAAGTAATTTAGTGGTAACGCCCCCATCTTCCACCAAAGACTCTCTTATCTTCCACTTACTCTATCCAACAAGTCAGTGTTTTGACGTATTTATATATTAAAGAAATGTTATTTAGAATGTAATAATTTGTCCATCCATTTTAAATGATTAACTAAAGACATTTATAGCTATTTGTTAGAGCTAATGCATTAAAAGGAAGTTCTGCCAGAGACTGAGATGATTTCTCTATGGATGGAATGGCAGGGGAGTGCTTATTCACTTATGCAGTTATGCAGCAGTTTGCTGGCTACGCTGCCAAGAATCTCTTATTCTCCTCTCCATTACCTCCACCCCCTCTTGATTGTCGGTGGACCACACAAGGCCAGTTCCACGGTCCTTACCTCTGCTGACTTGCTCCTTTGTTGTGGTCACTTATTCCCAGAGAGTCCCATGACTTGACAAGGCCTGGCCCCTTTCAGAGGTCAGGGAAATGCCCCCATACCTGGTTGTTGTGGCTCAATGAAATCCTTTTCTTAATTTGCCACCTGATATCCAATTCTCAACCTCAATAATTGCTTAAGTACATCCAGTCAGGTTTACCAGGAAGCTGACCATGTGATCTTAAATTCTTTCTTGAGGTTCAGCTAGATCATGGGAAAAAGCAAAAGACACTTCACAATCTATCTCATTAGAAGCTGAAAGAAAGAACCTTGGGTTTCATTTGGCAAATAATATCTTGGTAAGGTTTGCTTCATTGTCAGTTTTCCTCTAAACAATCAGGCATTTCATTTCCAGTTAGGAACAGATGTTAACTAGATGAGCTATAATTACCAGCTTCCCACCCATTACATTTCTTAGAAATAGACCCTTCACTATCTTGCCTAGTAATTTTGTAAATAATAAGGTTTCAAAGGTTGACCTCTTAGAGTACTTAGTGTCTCTATGCAAACTTTGGCATTTGATCTTATAGTTTTATATTATTCCTTCATTATTTCATGTGTGTAAGCTTGTTTTCCCAATTATGATTGCAAATTGCTGTGATCAGGGTCCTGCCTTTTATTTCTTTTTCTTTTTAATGACCCCTAGGAATGCAACAAAGTGCTAAGGACAGTGGCAAGTTCTGGACAAATACTCTTTCAGTGGAATCAAATGGCTCCTTCAGTTTTCATCCATGAAACTGCTCCCTGTGATGGAGCAGGTTTCACTATATTACATGATGCCTTTATTTGTCACTTTGAAATGCTGGGTCTCCTACAGATCTGTCAAGATCAACTTACCCATCACCTCCTCTGAGAGCGTTTTCTGACCACCTCCACGCAATGAACCACTCCCACCTCCAGGCTCCACCCCGCTCTGTATGAGCTTTGGTTATTGTCTCTCTTGACCTCCTCTGTAATTCTCCTATTGCTTGTTTAAATGTTTGTTTTCCCTACTGGGATGTGGCCCTTTTGTGAAGAAGGTCTTTATTATTGGCCCTTCATTTGTCTTGGCACGTTTATAGGCTAAGTTTACTGAACTCATGAATAGACGTGAATCACTTATTCCTGTATCAAATCTGATAAGCTGCTATTTATACACCTATTGATCTGCTTATGATGAAAATCCCAGTAGACATTAAAAGAAATTCCTTATATTGATTGACAGTTGAAGGCCTGTACTGAAATTTTTAATATTTATTTCATGTCATGCCTTAGCATTAGTATCTGTCTGTGTATAACTTTTTTCTTTAATATCCCCATGAAACTTGAGTTCTTCCAATTTCCCCTGCCTTAGCCTTCTAGCCCCTGCTTTCTTCCCTTGTCCTTTGAGTTTAAACATTCCATATTTATTTTCAAATACTCCTTTATTTTCTGTTCTATCTAGAAGAAATGGGAGAGACCTCTCATGAGGAGAAGATGATTTAAAACTCTGAAAGTTGTATGAGCACGTTAGCTCTCTTCTTTATTTGGAGCAGAAGGCTTCCGCTGTGAACAAAGAAAAGAATGAGTGAAAACAGAGCTTATAAACCAAATAAAGCAGGGGTCATAGACCATGTATCAAAAAAGCACCTTCTCCTAAAAAATAATTCTCACCAGCATTCCTTTTATAGCAGGTTCATGGAGGTCAATTGACATGTAATTGAATTTTCCAAAAAT
This sequence comes from Myrmecophaga tridactyla, assembly GCA_004026745.1. Taxonomy (NCBI): domain Eukaryota; kingdom Metazoa; phylum Chordata; class Mammalia; order Pilosa; family Myrmecophagidae; genus Myrmecophaga; species Myrmecophaga tridactyla. The sequence goes on along the minus strand of PVIY010006286.1, from coordinate 63,118 downwards.
ATCATCACATGAGACTTTTCAATAACGCAACATAATCAGATTTAGTCCCAAAGTGGCGTCTGCAATCCTGAAAAGCTGTGCAATGCTTTAAGTTTTTCACAGGTTGGTTTTCTTAAAGGAGGCATATAGCTTTATATCAGGGGCCCAAATCATTCCTATGCCAAGGACACTATTCTTACCTCCACCTGCTCCAAGCTGCTGTGCTCCCTTGAGGGCCTATGGTGGAAATCTGTGATGTTCTCAGCAGGGTTAAAATGCAAGTCCAGAAAGGACTAAAAATTTCTCCAGTCTGGTGAGAAGGGGACACAATGAAGTATAATCTCTGGTGGCCATAGTCTCATGACTCCCTGGGCACTGTGCCATCGTTGTATCTGAGCTTCATGTTGTCTTCATCCATTAAATTTGGCAGAAGTTTCTAGAAGTGTTATATTTTGAGCTCTCATTTTTTTTTTTTATATTTCTTTTTATATCCTCATAATGCTACCTCATGGAACATGAAACATTCTTCTTCAGCTGGAAAAGGCTTCCTGCACACATTTGGGAACACCAAGGCCCTGTGTTTGATTATATATTTTTTCTCTGCGTTATGGATTGAATTGTGTCCCCCAGAGAGATATTTTTGGGGTCACCACCCTCAGTATCTGAGAGTGTGACCTGATTTGGAAATTGGGCCATCACAGATGGAATTAGGCAAGCGAAAATGAGGTCACACTGGAGTACAAGTGGCCCTTAACCCAACATAACTGGTGCTTTTGTAAGAAGAGGAAATTTGGACACCAACAGAAAGACAGGGGAGAACACCATGTGACGATGGAGGCAAAGAACATCAAGGATTGCTGGCAAGTCACCACCAAAAGCCAGGAGAGAGACATGGAACAGATCCTTCCCTAGAGACTTTCGAGAGCATCTGTCCCTCCTGACACCTTGATTTCAGCTTCCAGACCTGCGAGGCAGTAAATTTCTGTTGTTTTTAAGCCACCCAGTTTATGGCACTTTGCTGTGCAGCCCCAGGAGACTGAATGGACTTCAGCCTCTCTCTCAGTCCAGGTGTGTGTACAGGCATTCCCTGGCCCTTTAGGTTGACTTAGCCTGCAGCAGCCAGAGCGTAGGATCAGCTCACACGTATTTGGGGGTAGAGTATGCCAACCAGCAATGGTTTATTCTGTGTGTCATGCTGGGCAGAATGCCTGGGTAATGCTGTCATAGATGGGCGGGCCTGGAGAAGAAAGAGCAGGCCCATGGGCTCATTCTGTTCCAAAAGCTATTGTCCTTTCATTTTGTTTTTTTAAGTGTGCATTGAAAAATTCTTGCCCTAGCAATCACATATTTTTCCAGCGACTCTGAAACCAAGAAAAATACAATCAAAGAGGAAAACCAGGGTCTTCTCAAAATGAAAGAGACCAATCATGATTTTTATTTTTCTTAATTATCTATCAGCAACGTAGCACTAAGTTTGGTGAGGAGAGAGGCTTCCAGAAGGATGAGGCACTGAGACTGACAGCTAAGAAGGCCGGCACTTCTGGGAAGGTGGGGACAATTTCAAAGTCCCTGTGGCTACATGGAGGGTGTTTGTTTCTGGAGAATGGGGGAGACAGGAGGCAGGAGGAGCAAACAGAAGCCTTGAGAAGGTCGCATGTCCCTTAGCAGTGGCACTGCAGGCGATGAGGAGCCTCAGGGCAGCTGCGATTGAGAGGTAGTAGACAGTTCGGGAGCTTTGGAGGTCTCAATGGGGGACCAATACCCAGATAGTTTTCATATAGGCTGTGTGAACTTAGACAAAACACTTGTCTCAATTTGTTTCTTTATCGGAAAAATTGACATAATAATAGCTATTTCTCAAGGTGGTCGCGAGGATGAAATAAATGTACCCGTGAAAAGCACCATGCCCAGAACATGGCACCCAAGTGTCAACTAGTTAAATGAATATTTGTCGGAAGCAAATGGTGTTGCTTAGAGCCAGCCACTCTGGAAAACCACGTTTTTAAACTAATCCATTCCTGTGAGTGTGAACCCAGGGTAAACCAGACCTTTGATGAGGTTATTTCGGTTAGGGTATGGCCCAGCTGACTCAGATTGAGTCTTAATTATATTACTGGAGACCTTGTATGGAAGGAAGAGAAAGGCCAGAAGGAAGACACAGAACCGAACATTAAGGGAAACCAGAAGAAAAGGGAGAAGCCAGGAAGGCTGCAGTGTGCGTCGCCATGTAACAGAACGTCAAGGACCAAGGGTTCCCAGCAGCCAGCCCTAGAGCACCACAGTCTTCTGGGAGAAAGCATCACTGTGATGATGCCTTGATTTGGACCTCCCCTAGCCTCAAAACTGTGAGCCAATACATTCCCATTGCTAAGCCAACCCATTGCATGGAATTTGATTTAGCAGCCAGGAAACTAAAACACTGTGTATTCTCTCCTTTAATTAGAAAGGTGGCTGGTTTCATCAAGGGTTGGCTAATTTGTCCCAGATGAGTCCGGAAAATGCAGTCCAATAGATTATATATTTACCCAGCAGATCTGAAAGGTGCAGAGAATTGTGACTGGTGGCTAGGAGGCCTGGCACTTCTAGGAAGGTGGGGACAATTCAGCAAGTATATAAAGGAAAATACCCTAAACTTGAAAAACAGAACAGCAGATTTTTTAACTTTTTTCATATCGCCTAATTTTCTTCAGGTTCTGTACATAGTGTTCTAAGCAGGCCGTCAGCCGGCTCATTTGTTTCCAGGACTAAAATGACTAACATGTAATTGTCCTCTCATTCTGGCCCAATGGCTGGAACTTGAAACTGATGTTGAAGCGTATGTATGATGATAGGCAGTACATTCCTGTAGTAGGTATAGAAATGTATGGACAGCAACAGACTTGTTCACGTATAAAATGCTCTGAGTAAAAACATTTGAAAAAAAAATCAGACTATGCACTGAAAACAGAGATGCTAAAAAGTACTAGCTAAGCACATTGATAAAAGTGGAAAAACACAGACTGGGACTTCCACTTTCACCCTGTCAGTGTTAAAGTGACCTTGCAGGGATTAGGTCACCTCTGACCCTCGGTTTCTTTGTCTGTAAAATGGCTAGAATGGGCCCAGATCACTTAAGTCCCTTTCAGACCTATCAGTATATTATTGTGAATCTTGATTTTCATTTCTAGGTTTAAAGTAGCATCCTCACACTGACCCTGGGACCTGTCTCTCTTCCCCAACATCTGATTAATCAAGAAGTCTTGTTGAACATTTCTGTTAATAATCTGAGTTTGGGAAACAGACGGACTTGAATGCAAATCCCAGCTCAATTGCTCATTAACCTAGGCGAGTTACATCAACTTTCTCTACACCTCAATTTCCGCATATGTAGCATGACAACAATAGTATCTGTTTAGGATTGTGGTGTGGATTAGTTGAGATAATGGGTAGAAGTGCTTAGCACTATGACTAGAGTTGAATAACTAGCAGCAATATTCAAAAGACTCCCTTCTGGGTGGGCCATGATAGCTCAGCAGGCAGAGTTCTCACCTGCCATGCCAGAAACCTGGGTTCCATTCCAGTGCCTGCCCATGCAAAAAAAAAAAAAGACTCCTTTCTAAAATAGCTCTTGAATTTGACCTTTACTCTTCACCTTCACTGCCTTAACACCCAGAAAGGCACCAAATTGCTTTATTTACCTGAAAACTCATGCTTTGCCCTGGCAGAGAGATCTTCTTTCAAAAACATGTGGCATTGGGGCAACAGTGATAAAATATACTCCCAGAGAACTGGGAGGTGGGGATGCCTAGAAAAGCAGAATCTGAAAAATTAAGACCAAATTTCCCATGGTAGTGTTTAAAAGTGATGAAAGTCAAGTTCCTCTTGAATTTTGGGCCAGTTTTCCTGAGTCAAGCTGGAAGGTTGAGGAGGAGGATGGGTGTTAGGAATCCCTTACAAGGATCCTCTGTGCCCAGCATTTACGGTTTTTTACATTTTTTTCTGAAACGTTCCCACCACTTGCTTTGATTGTGGCAGATTCCTCGTGGTCTGCTGAGCAGAAGTGTGGCTGATTGATCTCCTGTGTGAACACCGGCTTTTGGTCTGCAGGGAAGATGGGCTTAGGTAAAGGATGACTTTTCTAAGTCCACCCAGCCCATGACTGCCATTTCCAGCTTAACCAGGAGCCCAGCACCGGCTGCTCTAACGTTACAAGGGCTTCAGGTCCCCCAAGTCTTTCCTGAGATGAGGAGGAAGGCAGAGCCAGGAAAATCTGGGTTTAAGCTGCAGCATCCATGACTTAGTTTAGGCACAGGCATTTCCTGCTATAAGGCTTATGTATGGTAATAAAATTCAGGGCTTTCCATTTGGGAGTGGAGAATCCTGCCTGCAAAAATCCCGTCACTGTTGGGGTGACTCTCCCAACTTGAAAAAAGAAAAGTTTCTCTTCCATAGCTGACCTGCTGGAAAAGGCAGGGGAACTGAGCTCTCAGCACACACCGGGAGCCCTGGACCCAGTGAGCCAGCCAGGCCCCCCAGGAGGGCTGCAGGCTGTGAAACCCCTTTTCAATTTCAGGGTAGCAGCAGCCACTGGGTCCAGGCTGGGGAAGGGCGAGGGGCCAGCCACACCAACCTCGCATCGCATTACAGCCGGAGGGACCGCAGAGGGGGAACATTTGGCTCTCATTACAGAAACAAAGGGACAGGGTGCTGGAAAACTGAGTGAATCTGGGTCAGAGGTACCTGACTCTCCCAGGTGCTGTAGTCAAATCTGGACATCTCCACTCGGGAGGGAGTCTCCCAGAGCTGTCTCCCCACCAGCCACATTTGCCAACAATAACATTTTACCAGGAACACAGCTTGTCAAAACCAGCCTGTTAGCTGGAGCCATGGCTGATGAAAATAACATTTTCTCAGGGGCGCAGTGCACTGCTATTGAGAAGTTAGAGCCGTTAACAGATGATTTTCACTAAATCTCCTCCGAATATTCAAACTCTTTCTATGATATCGTTGTTCCAAATCTCCTCTAATAGATTGTTTACTGTCTTCTGGGAGTGGGTGAAAGGAGAGATAAAGACAGAAAATCTATGTTTCTTATGAAGCATAGATATTATTGGTCATAATTTGACTTCAACTGTATGTTGTCCTTCCTTTAGGACAGCTGCTTTCCCCTACCAAGTGTCACTGTTCCTACTCAAATACTCCTCGTTTCCCCCATTTCCAATCTTCTTTCTCATGATATTGAAAATCAGTATTTGGTGGCAAGGCAGTAACTGGTCAAACATTTTGTGGCCACCCCCACTTCTGTTCCTTTAAAAGTTCTTTCTCTTTCCTTTTCTTTTGAAATCATCCCCAAGCCTTAGAGGGAGAAGGGCTGGCTCAGACACCAGGCTGCCTGCAAGTCTGCCAACCGAACCTGGCAACTGGATTTTAAGTCATTAAATAAGGAAGTCCCAGAAATGCTGGCATAGGGTCCTTTTCATCTAGAACAATATAACGGGTACAATGAGAGAGAAGCAGGCCTCAGGTATTTATTTGCAGGAGTTCTGTTATGTGGCGCTTGTGATGAAAATAGGCTTAGTGACTTTAACAGCTGGCAATTTATTAGAAAACCTGATCCTACATAAAAAAAATATGGAAAATCAGAATTGATGTAGAGTGTTAATCGCAAATCCTTTATATTAGCAAGACTTCTGTGTTGTGTTAACTTGGACTCTTGCAGGGAGCAGGCATCCTTTCAGAGCAGAAGCCGGGGCAAATGAATTCCCTTCGCAAACATCACTCTATAGGATACAGATATTAACCATCTGCCCCATTTAGCCAACAAGGCAAATAGTTCCTCTGTATAAGTCTTGGTAAAACCAATGTAGAGGGTCTTCACTCTTAGCTACTGTCACTGTTGAGAATCCCCATTTAAGGTGCAATTTTGGAGTTGTTATTTCAGTGGTCTGCATTTGTGATAGCGCTTTCTCCCAGCACTTCGTCCTAAAGAGTTGCTTTGCCTCTGGCTGAGCTCTTAAATGCAGCAGTTGATCACAACACATTTTTTGCTGCCAACTGGACCCACAGAGTAATCACTCTCTCTTTCTACCTTAATGTGGTGGGGGACGAGATGGGAGACATGCTCTAAGTATTCAGAATGAAAAACACCAGAACATAATCGTTATTTTATGAAAGAGCCTGGAAAATGGTTGGCGAAGAAATGATATGTGTTTTACAGATGAGGGGGCGGCGAGGGGAATGCCACAGATTAGGGGGTGGCGAGGGAAATAACAAGGCAAGTTCAATCTATTCCTAATTTGGCCCCACACATTATTTTTGGGGTTTTCAAAGTCTTATTTTGGGAGTTATTTTCACCATCAAGAGAATCTGTGTGTATGTTCATATGTCTGTACGTTCATGTGTATGTATTCCATCCTCACAGGAACATGACAGCATTTTATAGAATACTGATCATTGTCATTTACCTTTTATTTATTAAATAAAGAGCTAGATGAAACATGGCTATAATTACCTTCTAACTCTAGGAATTACAGTTTTGAACTGCTATCCAAAAAAGAAACATGAAAATGTGATGGCAGACCACTCAATATTGATGTTTTGTTTTATACTATGAATAAGTTGCAAAAAAGAATCTACAATCATTAATTGCTCACTTTTGACTGAAGTTGGACTGTGTTGAAGTTATACATTTCTTGAGCACAAAGATCATGGCTCGTTTTGCAGGGTCGTACGCACATTCAGTGAATGCCTGATCAAAGAGTAATTAAGACTATTACAGGAATATGCAATTTTAAAGATGAGAAAATTGGTCTTTCCTCTATCTAAATAAAATTCCAAAAGAACTTTTTATTCATACTTTATTTCTTTGACTAAACATCTCCAGACATTTCAATATATCAAAAGAGGAGACAATTTCATCTAAGTAGCCGTTTTGCAAAGAGTTTATATGTCTGAGTGACATGACTAGTTATAATAGTAAAACAGGCGCAAAATATTTATGTCTGTTAAATGTTTTAGGCTGATCATCACCAAAGAGCAAGAAATGTCAAGGGAGACTTGTTCTCTGATCTGGCAGACCCATCAATCCTGGAGGAAAAGGAGGATGCCACATGGACTAGAAAAGCATCTCTGAGTACCAATTGACAGGTACTTGCCTTTGACAAAAAGTCATAAGATATATTTCACTATATAAGAGTCTACAAAGGTTCCACACACTAGGCTAACTTTCCAGAAACCTACAACCTCCAGATGAGTCTCTGGACCAGATAAGTCCTGAAACCTAGAGGGCCCAGCCTCTCCAGAACATCAGCTTGTTCCTACCCCTTATTATTGACAGCCCCTTCCAACATGAAAAAGTTAGAGTGGCCATAGCCCAAACACCCTAAGAGTAAGAGAAAGATCAAAGGTGATGGTGAAGTTTTACAGAGAAGGTAGGGTTTAACGAATGAATATGATTGCTGAATCATTAAATTGAAATTTCTTTTAGTCTCCAGTATCTTTGAGCAGCTAGCATTAAAAACCTAAAATTGTGAAATTGTAACCTATACCAAACTGAAATCTGCTGTACAACTAATTGTGTTGTGCTTTGAAGTTTGTTACTTTTCTGTATGTATGTTATTTTTCACAAAAAAGAAAAAAAGGTTGGTTGTGATGATAGAAGTATATTTATTCCTTTTAGCTTACTATATTCTGGAGCAGCTAGAAGGAAAAATCTGAGATGATGGTATGGTAGTCTGTGACAAACTGAGATTTGTCTGGTAATTACTTAAAAAGTGCTTTGAAAACTATTGCTTTTTTCTTTCTCTGCTTTGTATATGTGTTATATTATACAATAAAAAAGTTAAAATATATTTCACAATGGTGCAAAGCTTTCATAAGAATGCATGTTTTGGTTCATCTGGGTTATGGGCATCTTTTTCTGTGAGACTTAAAATAAGTCTAGATATTCTAATTCGTTGTCTATTACTGGTATTCAGTTTCAGATGTCAGATTAACTGTAGATGATCTACTCTTATTGGGCATCTTCAGGAAGAATTCTGATCTACTTCCTCTAATAATCTGCTTTTATTTTTAGATTTACCAACACATGCATGATGCTTCCTGTGTGTCAGGCACCCTTTTAAGCAGTTTGATCTTCTAAAGTATTTGCTGAATCTTAATGCATTTAACCTTCATAAACCTATGAGGTAGGCAGTTGTATTATCATACCCATTTCAGAGATGAGGAAGTCAAGGCACAGGAGACTGAGTAAATAGCCCAGTGTCAAAGGGGTAATAGATGGAGGAATGGCGCTTTGAATCTTTGCCCTGCTTCCTCTAGAACAGTGCTCTCCAGTTGAAATATAACATGATCATACAGGAAATTTTAAATTTTCTAGTAGCCATATTTAAAACAGGCAAGATAAAATTTAATCCAACCTTACATACTGCAATGGTTGAGGTGAAATGTAATACTACCAACACAACATAGTTGTGTTTTACAGAAGTATGGTTCATACTGCTTCTGTTTTCAAATTGAAATCCATTTATATTAAGTACAATAAAAAATTCAGTTCTGGAATTGTATTAGCCATATTTCAAGTGGTCAATAGCCACATGTAACTGGCGCCTACAGCACTGGATGGCACAGCACCGGAGCGCGAACTTTCCATGGACGTGGATTCCTTGGCAATATCTCCAGCAAATAAAATTAAGGAAAATTATTAAGTGCATGCATGAAATGTGCTCCCTGTGTGTCCAGGCACATTGCCCTCGCGGAAGGAAAAATAAACCTTGGCTGTCAACTTCTGACTTAGCAAAAGGCTAAATGCCATTCGGTTGGCATGAGATGATCCCCTGATGGGCTTTCTGATGTTTCGTACTCTCAAAGGGGGCATTTCTGACAGTGCTCAGACTCTGTGTTATCAAGGGGGGTTGCTGTGCCTATCTGGAGGCGGCTCCTCCTTGAGACTAAATGCACAGCCCAAACACAAACAGAGCGTGAGGAAAGCTAGACATCAGGATTCCCCACCCTCACAAGACATACACCAACATTTCTATCACTCACAAGTCAACAAAAAACAAGGTTTAGTGCCTTGTTAATCTTACAATGGTTTTGCATTTCCTTTTAAAATACGAACATAGCCAATAGCACAAAATCTATTGGGAAGTTGGGGATGTTAAATAAGAAATGAGTAGTTAGGATGGTAGAAGCATAGGACTGACTTTTTTATTTGTCTGCTTTTTCTTGATCACCAAAAATTAAAAAATAAACCAAAGAAAGCACTATTCAATATTAAATGTGATGAATCTGCTTGAGTTTTGTATTTATGCTAAAAGTCTAATACAACTTTAATAGTGCTAGGAATCTTCACGTCATTTAAATTATGTTTTAATAACAATGGAAGAAAACTTCCCAATCAATTCATTTGCTATTAGAAGTCAAAATTTTCATTATTGCATGAAGCAAATATGAAAAATGACTATCAATATTACCTAATTATTCTCTTTAATGTTTTTGTGGCCACGAGAAAATAGATTTAAATTGAAATTTTTACCTTTTCAATTTTTCCTTGGGTGGGAAGCCCTGTGGGATGCAGCAGGAAGAACAGTTTGGGGTTTAGCAGATCTGAATTTTAAGCCAGGAGACCTGAATCTTAATCCAGGTTCTGCCACTCAAAATGAGTTTCTCTCTAAGCTTAAACACTTAATTATTGTGAGTTTCCAGTTTCCTGATACAGATTATGAAATAATAACGCATAGTTCTTAAGCCTGTTAAAAAGGGTAAATGAAAAAACATATGTAAAATGCTTAGCATAGTGCTGGTCATAGGCTAGGGAGCTAATAATATGAACTCCTTGTCCATAGTTCCATGTACATAACAGCTTTAACCTTTTATTAGAAAAACAAATAGTATTAAAAATTGGTTTACAGTATGTTTCACTCCTAAAACCCTTAAAAGAGCTTAATTATGTTCCTTTTCCATTAGAAGTTCCTAAATTACGCCCAAATTAGCAATAGTTGTGGTCAAAACCGATTTGAAGAACAAATGATTCAGGACCTGAATTTTAAGTTTTCGGAGCAAAGGGAAGACAGGAAGTGGACAAAAGAATGGGAGAAAGATATCATCTTGAATAATGGAACAGTAACCTCAGTTCTCTGGAATGGAACAAAAAAGGCATTTGCTTCTGAATTAAGCCCTTCCGAGGGTTTTCCCCTTGTCAGGAAGGACTGCAGATCCCCTGAAGTCACGTCCTGAAATGCTGAGTTGGGCTATTTAAAGGCTGCCATTTCATTTCCAAACTGCGCCCCGTCTGACATCTCCTGGCTGCTCACTTGGCACTCTTGCTCTTTTCACCAGATAATTCATATGCTGCATAAGCATTTAGAAACACCCGGAGTTAAACCAGGAGTGAGAGTCATCCGTAGCATTTATAGTTACTGAGCTCTGCACCCTGTGTCGCAGCGTGGGGACAGAGGGCGAACCTTTCTAAGGGAGAAAGAACTTCTCGAAGGTGCTAGCTCTACTTTATATAACGACTCAAAAGTCTAAACTCAGGTTGGAACTTACCTGTCAAATGATTTTCGTTTGTCAATAGATTTTTTCCCTTAGATGTTACCGTCTCCTTTTTTTTTTTTGTCATCAACATTTTGCACTTAAATTATACGTGCTCACAGCTAACTTTTTTAAAAATGCAAGCACAACCTTCCACTGATGTGATTTCAATGTGAGGGAAACTTACTGTATTGAATGCACAAAGAACACAATAACATCCTCTTTCCTTTAGTAGATGAGAGTGGGGTGGGGAGCTTTTCTTCTTTGCAGGGTTGCAATATGTGCTCTGCTCATGGAAACCAGCTGTCACACCACTTCCAGCACCCAAGGAATCAGAAACTTGCTTCTCTACTGTCAGTGCAGAAAGACACGTCTGAGGCAAACCTCCCCAGGAACTATGGATATGCAGGATTCGGGGGGTGGGGTGGGGGGGAAGGATCAAGGAAATGTCATTGTGTGTCCTGCTTCGTTTTTCCTTATTGGACACTGCTTGAAATTGGCGCCTTCGGCAGCGCGGTGAGATGAGGAGCCCAAGAAGCACCATTTTCCTCTAAGGCAAATACCTTCCTTGCCGGCAACCCGTCAGAATTCGCAAGCTCAGCCAGCACCTTTAACCTCACCACGCAGCTGGCAGCCCAGCTGGCAGGTGGTAGCTTCCGTTTATCCTAGGTCAGCTCCTGAGGCATCAATAGAAAATGAAATAAAAATTTGGGCAGTAATTTTCAAAAATAAAAATGGGAATGCCCAAGAGTTTATTTCGATATGCTCAGGCGGAAAGCCGCTTATTAAGCTGATAAGGACAAGGAAAATCAGATTGGTGCTCAGGATTAAGAAAGGGACAATTACACACATTTTCTGCAGATCCGGCCAAGGAAGCTACTGCTTTATAACCGGCAACCGGCTGATCGTGTAAGATGCAGTTGGGAATGTCACATGTTTCGCTAGTGGGCAGAGAGTGTCACCTTTGTACCCAGCAAGACCAACTCTGTGCCTGGGGCTCTCAGCGAATGTTTGGGAATTAATGAGTGAGGCAAGCTGTCATTAGTGGAGGATCACTCATTAATCTCGCAGCTTTGAAAGGATTGTAGATCAATTATGTGACTGCATTTGTTCAATTGGAAATTACAGCCAGCGGCATCGTCAACAAAGTGACACTGTCAATTATAAATGTATACTCACATACAGGCATTTGTGTGCATTTTGATATCCACTGATTGGACCAGGAGAAAAGTTACCTAATTAATATAATACAAATGGATTTAAAAACTGTTATGTGTATGTGTTTATATATAATTATATTTACCTACTTCATGCATCTAATGAAGTCCTCAAGTCATATTTTCTATAATAAACAGGATGAGATGGAAGGAACTAACATTTTTCTTCCTTTCCTTCTGTATTCAGCATTAGAGTTATAATATTTTATAAAGGTTGTTTCACCTTTATAAGTGACCAAGCCAAGGGAAAATTCAATCCCCTTTTCTAAAAGAGGATACTGAGGCAAATATAACTTGCCCAGTTTTACTAGTGTAGAAATGCTGAACCAAGATTCAAATACATGTATCTTTAAAGTTAAAGTCTGTGGATTTTTTTCTTTACTGAAAACTTAAAGCATCATCAACTATAAAGTATTTAGTATAGAGACTGTGCATAAAGAGAAACTATTCAAGAATTTTAGATCAAAATAAATATAGAAAGACATTATCTTTCTATATGAGAAAAGATCATTTAGCAAAATGCAATAGATTTAAAAGATTTTTTCAAGTTATGCAAAAGATATAAAAGCATATTAATTTTGAATAAACTTAGTAGTAAATATGCAGACATGAATGAACACAGAGTTACAAAAGTTTTCCTGAGAAACAAAATAAAATATAAATAAATGGAAAGAACATTTTGTCCTTGGACAGAAATTTTCAATGATGTCACTTCTCCATTTTAATTTACACATTTAATAAAATTTTAATCCAGTATCCAGAGGTTTTCACTTTATTATTTGGCCACTAAGTCTAGAATTCAGCTGCAAAAATAAATGGAAGAAAGCAGGGAAGTTTTTTTTTTTAAAGAAGAATAATGACACCCCCTGGTATTATCAGATAGTAAAATAAATTATAAATCACATTGCTTAAAACAGTGTGACACTGGCATTAGAATTTACAGCAGACCACTGGAAACATAAAGAGATTTGATAGATGATGAGTAGATAAGAAGATAGGCAAAAATGAGTATGACAAAGATGAATTTCAAATCAATGAGGAAACAATGGACTAACTAAATAATGGTAAAAATTATTGAAAATGCAAAAATGAGTTAGATGGCTATTGTATGTGAAAATTTAATTCGTCTGGTTTATAGAGTTAAATATAATAACTTAAAGGTGAGTGTCTAGATAATCTCAGAGTGAGGTGCAAAGGCTGAAAATGTAAGAGAAAAAAGATGGATAGATCAGGCCCCAAACCATCATAAATAGAATTAATGAGCAAATTACGAACTGTATAAAGTAGATGCAACATTTTGCAGAAATATCATTAATATCTTCAGATTTACAAGAACTTATTTAAAAAAATAATGAGCATTCTGAAGCTATGAAAGTCAGCAGTTCCCCATACAAGAAATGTTTAAAAAGTCGAGGGGTCAGACTGACTAGAGATATGAATGAAGCTGATCTGGATAAGACTGGATTAGATCAGAATATAGGGTAAAGGATGATAGGATTGATATATATATATATTTTTTTAATTTGCATATGGGCAGGAGGCACCAGGGATCGAACTCCAGACCTCCAGCACGGCAGGTCGGAGCTCTGCCTGCTGAGCCACGGCAGCCACCCAGTATTGATATTTTAAAACTTTAACACTTGTGTGAGACCAAAGGGAGAGCTGTTAGCTGGTGCAAAATTTGTATCTTGGGTCGTGCATTACCTAACTTAACTTGTATGGTCAATTTAATGAACACCATAAGTACATGGAATTTTGAATAGGACGTGAGAGCTTGCTGGTTTGTCCAGGTTAGTGTGATGCCCCGATATACGCCAGAGTAATTTGGGCAGTGAATAAAGATGTATTTGCAGAGTTCCTTTGGAGGACTGGGAAGAAAGGAGAAAATATTCACCTTCCCAATTTGGAGAATTTTTGATATTCTTGCAAGCAGTGGGGACAACCAAATAAATAAGCTGAGCCCTCGATCTTGGGGTTCACCCCTATGAAACTTATTCCTATGGCAGGCAAGAACTCTACCTGCTGAGCCACCATGTCAGCTAAGCTTACTTAAAATTACGCCTAAGAGTCACCCCAAGAGAACCTCTTTTCTTGCTCAGATATGGCCTCTTTCTCTTAAGCCACCTCAGAAGATGAACTCACTGCCCTCCCCCTTATGTGGGATATGACACCCAGGGGTGTAAATATCCCTGGCAACATGGGACAGAACTCCCGGAATGAACCAGCACACAACATCATGGGATTGAGAAAGCCTTCTTGGCTTAAAGGGGGAAGCGAGATGAGACGAAATAAAGTTTCAGTGGCTGAGATATTTCAAAAAAAAGTTGAGAGGTTATCCTGGAAGTCATTCTTACGCATTACATAGATATTCCTTTTTACTTTATGGTGTATTGGTGTGGGTGGAGGGAAGTACCTGAAATTGTTGAGTTGTGTTCCAGTAACCTTGATTCTTGAAGATGATTGAATAATGATATAACTTTTACAATGTGATTTTGTGAAAACCTTATGTCTGATGCTTCTTTTATCCAGGGTATGGACAGATGAGTAAAAAAATGTGGATAAAAACAAATAAGTACAGTGGGACATGGTGACTCAACAGGGAGAGTTCTCGCCTGCCATGCCCCAGACCCGGGTTCGATTCCCAGTGCCTGCCCATGCAAATAATAATAATAATAATAATAATAATAATAATAATAAGTAATGGGGGGATACGGGGTAAACTAAATTGGGTAGCTGGAAATACTGGTGGTCAATGAGAGGGAAGGGTAAGGGGTATGGGATGTTTGAGTTTTTTTCTTTTCCAATTTCTTTTTCTGAAGTGATGCATATGTTCTAAAAATGATCATGGCAATGAATACACAAATATGGGAGGATATTGTGAGCCATTGACTGCCACCATGTATGGACTGTGTGTATGTGAGGATGTGTCAATAAACCTATTTTTAAAATTAATGAGAATTTCAGTTAAAAAGATACAGGAACATTTAAATCAGAATAATCTATAAATAGTTTTTAAAATATTCAAGTTAGCCAATTAAAATAGTCAAATCAAAGCATTATTTCTTGCCAATCAAATCCATATACCAGGGAATATCTTCCTTGCATTCTCAGGTTTGTTCTAGAATTGGCCTCTTCTTCTGCTGTGGTCATGGGTCTAGGTCAGACTGAGCAGAGCTGTCTCTCAGGACTTGCTGGGCACCCTTTGTCTCCCACCCCTGCTGAGACCCTGAGAACTACCAGATACCAAATACCAGATGCCTCCTCAAAGCTCCTTGGATAAAAGGGAGATGATGT
This sequence comes from Myrmecophaga tridactyla, assembly GCA_004026745.1. Classification (NCBI taxonomy): domain Eukaryota; kingdom Metazoa; phylum Chordata; class Mammalia; order Pilosa; family Myrmecophagidae; genus Myrmecophaga; species Myrmecophaga tridactyla. The sequence continues at coordinate 48,116 of PVIY010006286.1, read as the reverse complement.
TTTTTTCCCCTTTTGTGATGCCTCCTTTTGGAGGAATGCCTGCACCGTGCTGTTTATGCCCCAAGGACTTACTGGACTTTATTGGGACAGCTTTTCCTAGACTGCCAATTTTCAGTTGGACTAAGGTATGGTTTTAATAAAGAACGGTCTGAGAGACAAATCCTGAAATCAGACCCCATGTGGCCCTGAGAATCTGGAATAGCAACTCCCTTCATTGACTGAGGTTTCATTACTGGACCAGGCGCTTTGCCTGGAATTTTCCCTTTTGCTTCTTGCAAATAAGTTGAGGTGAATCCCAAAGGCACCAGATGTGTCCACCCTTGGCTGATTTGGCCTTACAGTTGAGTTATATTTAACCCCCTTTATTGTAACATATACTCACAATATGAAATTTATTTTTAATTTTTCATATGTGTATATTTTTTAATTTTCCTAAATTTATACCATGAACTGGCATTACTTCTATCATTTTTTTTTTTTTTTTGGCATGGGCAGGGTCCAGGAATCAAACCTGGGTTTCTAGCATGGCAGGCAAGAATTCTGCCACTGAGCCACCGTTGCATTTCCCACTTCTATAATTTTAAAATGCAATTTTTAAGAGCAAATTGTCCATGTATGGAAAACCACAAGTTTTGTTTTATGAATTCATAATCAAGGATGTTGAATCCTTAGCAAAACCATTTCCCTGAGCCAAAAATCTAAGTATACATTTTACCTCATTTCAGGAAGAATAAGCAACGTAAACATATATTTTAAACTGAATAAATGACAATTGAAACTAAGCCCTTAGTTCATTTTTTAAATGCCTTTAGTTTTGTTAAATCATTCTATTTTTTTTGCATTTAACTTATAGTTAAAACCACTGAATTCAAACTCACAGCTTGATGCTGGAATCTAGTAAATTCCTTTGAGGATTGCATTAAAAATAAAATAGACTACTTTCCATATTCAGCAGCATTACACCTCCCACAAAATATGTAAAAGATATTCGAGAAAATGTTTCTAATTTTCAAAGTGTCTCCTAAAATTTGGGTTGGACAGGGAAAAAAGCCATAGGCATAAATTTTTGAAAGGTGTTTATGGGCAACTACTAATTTGTTCTAAGTTTGCATTTCATATGTTGAAACTCTATTGTGATGATAAAACTATTGGCATACACCATAATAGTTTTTCTTTGAAATACTTCTCATGTTAGCTGGTATTTATTTTCTCCAGAGAGTCAACTTTTAAATTTTCTAAAAGCAAAAATTTTACTTCTTGTTTTTTTAAATGTTCCTTCCTAGTGATTAGCAGTGCATTTGGTACATAGATGTTATTAAATAAATCAAATAAGATATATCTATTGCCCATTTGTTATGTACAATATTCTATAATAGAACTGATGGTCATTTAAGAGAAAAATGAACTTAGTGCATTATATCTGTCCCTAATCTTCTTGGGGAGACGATGCACGCACATACATAAAAGGTTAACCATAAGGCAACACTTTGAGTCACACAAGTGATAGAGCTGATGCTGATTATACACAAATAAGAAGCCATACTGGGGAGCAAAACTGTGAGGGATTTTCATCGATGGATTTATAGCATTAGTCAATTGATTGCATTTACAGCTGATTGCATCTACAATCAACAAAGGAGATTGCCTGTTGCAATGAGGAGCATCTCCTCATCCAAAGATTTGGAGGTCTTAAACGAAGATACTTCTGAGTATTTCAGAAGTCAGAAGGAAGGATTTCTGCCTCTTCTTTAGTCAAACAGCTTATCCTAGGGAATATACTTCCATCTTCATCGGGATTCCTATTGTGGCCTGCTCTACAGACTTGAGACTTGTCAATCTTCATGGTCACGTTTTATATATATATACATAGTTAGTTCTGCTTCTCTGGAGAACTGTTAGCAATACAGTGATGATGCTGGAGATGCCTACCACACATTAGGTGCTTAACAACACATTCTAAAATTAATTCTCCAACAAGTACTTGTTATGTACCAAGGTCCTAAAAGAAGGCATGATAAACAGTACTTTTGATAAGGATAAAAATTGAAGCTCGGGAAGGTTCAAGGCAATATGCTTTCCAAGTGGTAGAGTAGGAGATTTCATACCCACATTCGTCTGATTCCAAGATCCATGTTTTCCCTCTCCCCTCCCACACCTTCTGCCTCCATCCCTGTACTGCTTCTTGCTGAGAAAATGCTTCCATTATGGCCACTCTGAAGAGGCAGATCTGCTGTCATGGAACTGTTCATTCATTGAGTCTTTCTTTCAACAAATACCTGCTGATCCCTCATCACATACCAAACAATATGCTAGATGCTGGAGATATTATGGTAACTAAAATTGGGCAAGCGTCCTAATGAAGTTACCTTAGTTTGTCCAGGCCCACTATAAGAAATTCCACAGATGGGTTGGCTTAAACAACATGAATTTAATGTCTCACCATTTTGGAGGCTAGAAGTATTTTGATTTTGGAGGCATTGGCAGGATCCATTTTCTCTGAAGTCTGCAGCATTCTGGTGGTTGTCTGCCAGCAATCCACAACTCAGTCACTGCGTCCATCACACAGCAGTCTGCTCCTTCTCCCTCGTACCAACATGTCCACATTTCCTTTGCTTGTAAGGACTCTGGCCAAATTAGATTAAGGCCCACTGTGACTCAATTAGGTTTCAACTAACAAATACCATCTTCAAAGATCTTATTTACAAAGGGTTCCCATCCACACAGGACCGGGGCTTAGCACTTGAACATGTCTCCGTGGGAGGTGTGATTCAGTCCATAAAAGAAGTTTAATGTCTTTTCAGAAAATAGCAATAACAACACTGCCAAGTTAAATGTAAAATTGAAATTCTAATAGTACTAGAAATAAATTCCATTTGCTGAAGAGTTTGCAATAGACATAGTTGGTCTACTTAAGATGTTCAGGATCCTAAAACCTGAAAGGAGAGTAGGTTTGGAACTGTGAAAATTGGAAAATAAAGAACATTCTAGGTCCAAAGTTCTTGGAGTAAAAGGAAAAATGATTAAGAAGGACTAATGATGGCTGGTAATGCTTGAGCTGACAGAGTAAGGGGGATCATAGTACAAGATACAGCTGAAAAAGCAGGCTCTTGTAAACCTTACTGAGTGATTTGAGTTTATTCTGAGAGCAATGTGAAGCCAGTGAGGAGCTTTAACTGGGGAGTAGGAAAGGTGAGGAGGCTTATGCGTGCTACTTAAAATAAATTATTCTCCATTATATTTGCAAAACTGATTGAAAATCTGCTGTTGGTAATTTCTCAAAAGCACAGCATTTCAAGATGAGAATTTTCAGATAAAGAAACCTCTTTAAGCCTTCTTTTAGAAGACTTCTTAAGGTTTTTGAAATTCACTTCAGTTGGAAAATCAGCCTACATCCTCAAAGTAATTTAAAATTATTTCCAAACTTATTTTTAACAAAGTATTTATCTTCAACTCATTAAAACTGGCAGAAATGTTTTATCATTTAAGAAAAAAGTCTTTAAACACATGTAGACATTTGAAACAAAAGTTATTGAACTAAAGGAAAACTGGATCATAAGAATTCCAAGGAGATATAGTGAAAAGGGGAGAAATGCAAACTGGGATACTCGATTAGATGTTATTGCAGAAGTCCAGATATAAAAAATTTATGGTTTGAGGGATCTAGAGGAATCAGAAAAAGTCATAACTTCTGGAATAAGGCAGAAAAATTGAGATGCCATTTTGAGTGGAATGTTTTTTTCCGTTTTGTTTAAGAGGACTCTTAGAGACATAGAAAGATGAAATAATTTGCCTGCCAAACACTGATTTGATAAATTGTAGACATGGAATTTATATTTAAGACTTCTGATTTTAAATGTAAGGTTTTTTTTTCAAATATAAAAATCATACAAAATCCTCAATAATAGTTCAAAGAAGCAATAAAAAACCTCATGAAGACATCATGGAATAAAAGGCATTTCATTAAGAAACAAAATGAGCTCAAATGCTACTTCAGGTGTAAAAGTTGCTTCCTCTAATGGCCCCTCTCTCTGATGGAAATCACCACTAGCTAGCCCTTGACGCAAGCAGAGAAATGAGAGAAGGTCCACCTTGTGCTTACATTGTGTCTTCTGGATAAGTGTAGAAATGGATTCTGCTCATCCCGTTGGATTCCACAAAGTCTGAAGTGGCACAGTCTACTGCGGCTGACTCAACATAGATCATTATGTTCACACTTGCAAACTCATAGTTTCACAGGGAATGAATGAAACAATGACTAGATCCAACTGTGCCCAAACCCTCAAGCTTATCATAGGATTTCAGGAGAAACAAAATAAAGCTTATTATTTTTCTTAATTGAGGGAAAAAAGGCTGTCAAGGAGAAGGATGAACATTTTGCCATGAAGTAGAGAAAGAGGTCTTTAAAGATATTGTTTATATAACCCAAAGAAATTGGCTCTTATTTCAATCAGGATCACAGAAGACTTGGATATATTTTATATTTTCTTTTCAGAAGTGTAAAAAAATACTTAAAAGTGCATATAGAGACTGAACATAGATTTATTGCCAATGACTTTTGTAAGGTGGGTGGATTGAGGCTGCTAATGTAAGTTTATGGGTACAGCTGGTCCATTTAATGGCAGGTTTATAGGCACACCTCAAGAACTGCCCCATGTCTGCGAAAGGTACGGTATCAAACAAACTCTGTTGGACATGTGGGCCCATCTATGGGCAAAGTACTATAAACCGACCCATAACTACTGCAGCTGTGATCATAAACCTTTTTAGAAAACAACTAGAAAAAACTGATTTAGAAATGTTTGCTGTGTTTCAAAATGGGAAGGTGGAACATACAAAGCAAGAGCCTATGCCTTGGCTTGGGCAAACGTATCTCAGACTCAGGGTTCACTCTCACTCAGCATTGTCTTCATAAATCTCAACAGATGGAACAATGACAATTTTCTGCTTTTCAAATTCTAAGTGCCAGAGATCACTAGTTTTCCAGGGAACATCCCATGTTTCTCAAATAAGGCACCAGGTTATTGGTACTTACCTACAATATTGATAGAGTATTTTGTTACCCAGGTATACCTTGAAAGATTTGTCTTTCATGCAATGAAGATATATTTCAAAGTTGGAGATTTTTCATCTGCTAAGAAGATATCTTGCCTTTTCTCTGACATTTTGAAATATCTATTTCTCAAAACCATTTTATGGAAAGGCCCACCAATGAAATAGTTAGTGCATACAAAAAGACTTATAGAAAGAATATGACTGGTTTTCTATGTTTTGACTAAATATTGGCACACAGGCTCAAGACTTTCTCTGTTCTGAGACCTGTCCGTGGATCTCATGAGAAAGTAAGAAGGCAAGGATTGCATTTAATTATATAGTAAATATGACTGCTATTCAGAACTCCCTGAAGACTGGAATCTCTTTTATGGCCTTTTGTAATTTTCTGGAGCCTAGATTTAGGATTTGCTGAGTTGGCGCCATCAATTGGTCAGCAGAATGCATATTAAGTTCATATGAAGAGGAGACACACATAGAGTAGCATTTTCACTTACTTGTGCAATGCCAACAAAATGTCAAACTGCCTCCCCTTCTTCTGGATTATGTTGACCAGTCCTAGTTAGTGATATTGAAATATTCCTTTTTGTCTTACCTATTAAAGAAATGTTTTAATGGGTATAAAATTCACTTGGCTTGATCTACTATTATTTGAGAAAAGGAAATAGTAATAGGTTTAACTCTGTGTGTGTGTGTGCATGTGTGAGGTTTTGTTCTGAGATCGATATGGTTTTTACCTTTTTTCCTGTAAGTTACTGAATCTATTGTATCTATTTAGGTACATTTTGATTTGCACTGAGAATCTTTTGTGGATTAAATAATATCACTTTGATTAAAGGAATTTGTCGTTGACTTTAGATTGTATTATGCTTAGTAAGGGTGAACTTTCCTTTTTAAAATAAGGCACATTTCTTGCATTAGAACTACATTCTTTAAATTTACCTCTCTTGTTGGTTCTCTTCACCAGACAAGCAGAATAGCTAGTAGGCAAAAGGCTTTTAAGTTTTCAGTGGTTATACTATTTTGGTGGTTCACAGAATATTTCTGAAGGCTGATTTCCTAGCCTGTACTTTGTTGTAAAAGATGACATTGCTAGTTCTTGAATCTTTTTAGTTCATAAATGGAGCAAGTGTTGTGGTTAAACTTCCCATTTCCTCTTAGTGACTTTTTCTTTTCTTTGTCTTCTTGAACCTTAGGTAAGTAGGAACCAAGGAATATATTGGTATATATTATTCAGAAGAATTTGGATTCCCAGTGAGGAATATCTAAATAATTTCAAGATGATTTTTAAATTTTTGAAGAAAATATAGATGGTTTCTACTTATGTGTTTCAAGGGGCATGCCTGCTTCAAAATATTCTCAATCGCAGCATAAATCATATTTAAATATGATTTTAAAATTGTCTCTAGTAAAGCCAAATATTTGCATAAGATTTAAAAAAAAATAGTAAAAGATGACTTAGATTTGCCCATCTCAAATTACTTTGATACGCAACGTTTCATTTGCTATTCACAATAACCCTTTGGGGTGAGCAGTTTGGTACTATTTTCCCCTTCTATAAAAATGAAGGAAAAATGTCTCCAAGATGTTAGTTATCTTCTATATGCCAATTAGGGATTTTCCTTGACTTTGAAAACAAGTTTTAGATTCCATGGTAAGGCTACAATTAAAATTCTTCTAGGTCAAAACCGTCAAAGAAATCCAATTCCACTCACAATTTGATAATATTAATGCTATTACATTGAAAAGCTGGAAATACGGAACAGAACATAGGACAGGTAAATTTATTGGGAGAGGCTATTGGAAAATTTTGCCATTTATAGCACTGGCTTGGGGTGACAGAGTTAGGTCACACTTTGGACAGCTGAAGGGAGGGGCTGGATGAGCACATGAGTGATTGGGTGTGGATTGTCAAGATGAAAGAAAGCAAAACACAAACGTCACAATTTGCTTAGAACCAATCCTATGTGGGTAGCTAAATGAACACAGAGCTGCTGTGAAAAATAACACTAACATATCTTTCTTTCAGTTTTGAATTTTTTTTTGTATTTTAGAACATATAAAATAATGATTTTAATTTAGCAACCTTGGAGTAGAAGATGGAAGGGAAAACCACATTAGAAGGAACTATTTTATTCAGCCATCACATCTGTTCAAGTACAACTGGACATTCCAAAAACCTTTTGTTCTTATTTAATCATGCCAGCTATTCTGTCAGTTAAAGAAGAGGTCAGTGGACCATCTCACAAAATATTAGCTAAACATCTGAGTGCCTAATCCATTTTAATTTTAATTTTTAGGTGGTTCAGTCATAATCATATTATTTGTTTAATATTATTCCAAGTTTATAATTTAATCTTAGGTAATTTTTTCTAAATACAAAAGTATAGGTTGATTCTTCATGCACCCATAATATCTTCATAAAATAAAGCTAAATGATCTCATGTATGTTTTTTCCAAACCCAGGAGAAGAATTTTGAACTAATTCTTGGAAATAGGGAGCCATACAAAATCTTCTTTTACTTAACCTGCTTTTCTCTATGTTTTCCCCTTGCCTGCTTTAGATCAAGTTTTCTTTATTCTTTTTCCCTTCCTTTTACTAGTTTGCAATCTGTTTCTCCTCTTTTAGAGATTAACCTTAAAATTTAACATGCACATTTTTCTAAGTGCAATCTGAGGTTCTTAGAAATCCAAATTTTCCTCCTACTGGACAAAGGGACATGAGCATCTTTACTCTGATTTGGCTCCTACATTCAACAGTTTTCCAGTATTTCATTTCTATATTGTTTTCATATCCTCAAATTAGTAATGAAAAAATATAGAGCCACATTCTATTTAGAATTGTTCATCTGTTGACATTTTCTTTTCACATCATTGCTACTTGCACTGTAGGTGTTCTTTCTGAGTTGGAATCTTTCTTCTTAAAATGCACTTTTAGGAGATCTATTCAATGATTTCCTTCTAAATGGTGAACCACCTCGAGTCTTCTGCTGAATACATCTTTAAACCCTCTCTCTTGAAAAAATATGTTGCGTATCCAACCTTATGTTTGTTTACGTTTTTGTTTCACTTAGGTGAAATGAACTTGGCTATTCTATTTGCTTCTGGTTTCATTGCTGTTGGAGGAATCTGCTTTCAGTTTAATCAGGAGTAGTCCTTTTCTTTGGATATTTTTTATCTGTGATATTCTGAAATTTTGCTAGTATGAGTTTATATGTGAAGTTATTTTTATTCGTCATGCTTGGGACTCAAAATGTCTTTAATTTGAGGACAAGTCTTTTAATGAATTTAGGAAAATTGTCAGGAATTAACTCTTCCAGTTCATCAAATTTTATCTGTCTGTAATTTGATTTTTTTCAAGTCCGCCAAATTTTCTTTCATGATGCCTTTTGTTCTTGTGTAGTTTCAATTCTTATTTTTATGTTTTTAATCATTTTTTAAAATATTTATTTTATATTTTTTCACACTCTTTCCATTTTTTTTTTTGGCGTTTTGCATCTCTATATATGTCTGTGAATCTTGTTCATGGGGATTATCTCCTTGGATATTTGCTAAATTGGGGTTGTAAATACTAAATACAGCAGCTATAACATCAGTCCATAAGCTGGGCATCCAAGTGTTCAGTTCTCATTTTATTCCCAATATTTAGGGAAATCTATTTCATTGCATTCAGCTATTTATTTAAAAAGAAAGATTTTGTCTTGTCATGCTAGGTAGTAGGATGGGAAAGCTGTTATACTTTATTACATATGGAATAAAAAAACATTAACTTGCTTTTGGCTCTACTGTAAGAAGAATAGGGGAAACTAGATAGAATTGAAGTTTAGTTCCTTGCACGATTTTCTATCTGCTCCTCAGACTGCTGAATTACAGAGATTACTGAACTTTCCAAGACAAGACAAGAAATTACCCTCAAAGTAAGAATTTGCACAGAATTTAAATGAAGTCTCATCTTACAATGATATTATTTAATCTTAAAAGAAATAAACAAATTTAGTTATTTTCTAAGGTGATTTTTTAAAGTGCTATTTCCATACAAAATTTCCAATGCTATATGTTTGTTCATATTATTAATATCAATATTCTATTGGGTGCCATTTTGCAATTCGGAATTAGGTAATCTTCAATATTATTACTAAATGCTTATCCAGATTTTGGAGCTGTATTGCCTCCTTTCTCACATAAACCATAATCACTCTAAATCATTTGAATTATTTCTGTAGACAAAAAAGAAACAAGATTCATAGATATGTGTAATTTTCTTTTTTCATGATTTATCAATTTTCCTTGTCTCTGCGGTATGCTTGAAATAAGAGTATAGAACTACAAAGTTGGCTCAGAAATGAGAGGGTTGATTATTTCCTGCTTCTTTTACATCAAAAAGTACATTTTATTTCAAAGTAAAAAAGTTTAGAAAGTTTTTCGTACTAGAGTGACTAATTTACTATGCTCCTGGGTAGCAGTAATGTTCATGATGCCAAGAAATTATGAAAATTTTATAATCTATAGTCTTTGCTCTGGCGGCCTTTCACTTAATAATGGCATAATGTTGGAATCACATGAAACATATGGTCTATGAATCAGTGTAAGAGTGTGTGTGTAGAATGAAAATACAAGTAGTCAGTGTACATGTGTGAAAGTACACATAGGAGCGACTATGTGTACTAAAAGTGCATGGCGGGTATAAATCACAGAAATATTCATAAAATAAATATCCATATAAGCTACAGTTCTATATAAAGTAACTATATAAAAATGACTCTACTGACGTTTTTGCATATACTTGTTAACCTAGGGACGCCACACTCCTTTATGCGTTAAAAACAAATAAAAAGAAAGTTGGTGAAATTTAAATGTCAAAGAATTTGGTATTGCTGCATTAATCTTACCTACTTTTAAAAAATTGTGTCAAAAATATAGTATTCCCCTCAGTCCTGGTAGGCCAATATTTAGAGGTAATTGGATTTAAAAAGAAGCAAATAGCAATGCCACCAAAACACTAAAGGATTCAACTCACTAGAGTAGAAAAACAGGAAAAAGGAATTATCTGCTTTTAATTTTCAAAACAGGCAATGGGATGATCGAATGTGTTTCTCAAGTCTCAAAACTCTAGTTGTAAAGATTAAGGAAAAGTCACTTTCCTGAGTCTTAGGCAAGGTGATGATTCCTGGGATTGGAGAAAGAAGGAAAATTTGGAGATATTTAGGCTGGTGAATGTCTCTAGGAAAGGTTCTTGAATCCTGGACCCTGGGACAAAGCTTGAGACAAGAACCCAACACTCCAAATACATTTGGACATCCCAGGAGATAGTATCTGGGTCTCAAACCCATACAATTTCACCAAAAGATAGCAAGCCATCCTCTCCAGCACAGGCTGGGTACCCCATCTCCTTACACATACCACATCCATCCACAGCAGAGCACAGAAGAGAGTAGGGAAGTCTGCATCATGCCCACTATGTACTTGAACCCGAAGGAGGCCCACAAAGCCCCAGAGCCTTGCCAGCCTGTGACACAGATAAATATGTCCCTTTGGAACAAGAACGGCAAAAAAAATTACACTAAGTATGGTGGTCCTAGAAGGGCTGAGGTTGGTGAGAAGAAATGATACCAGTGTGTGCAGCCTGAACTGTTTGATAACCAAAAGTCAGTGAAGACTTAAGAATCTCAGAGGTACCCAATGTGGAGAGACAATGACAAAAGACTGGATTTTCCCCAACCTCATTAGATTAGGAAGCGGAAACAAAAGAGATATAAGGCTATTCACTTTCAATTTAAATCTTCCTTCACTAAAGTTTATGTAGACATTGATTTGAGTAAAGCAGTGAATTTTGAAATGTGTATGATAGACAGGTCAAGCTAGGCTTTAGGAGATTCCTAATAGCAGATATCACCCTGTTTCACCTAGATACGTGTGGCAGAGATTGCTATGTGTTGTTCCCAAACCTGTTTCCTTAGTCTCCTGGTCATACATGACTGAGTGGAATGATGCTCCCAGTTCCCAGGCCTGGTGCATAAATAACTTCTTACTTAATTCACCGCATTGTTTCATCCCTGGTTTGCAAGTGATCAGCCAAGGACCCAGGAGATGGAAGAATCTAGAGGCCCTGAAGTTCTACATGGAAAACCTCCCACTGACCAAGATATTCATTTTGGACTTACATGTATATGAAATTACTTGATAGATTTAAATCACTGAGATTTGGGAGTTTGTTATATCAGCTGGCATTGCACAACTAACTGATAAACACAGATGAAAGCAAATATTCCCAATGTAGATGTCTAGCAAAAAGAGAAAGTTATCTGAAATATAGCAAATTATGAAAAGCATATATAAAATAATTTAATAACCTTTTTTAGTTGCTAAAAGCAGAAATTTAAAAAAACACACTAAAATGCTTGGGCTTCTTAGAACAAGATTTTCAGGTAGAAAATATGAGCATATAACTAGGAAATAGTAGATACTCAATGAATATTTGTGGAATGAGCTCTCCCATTGCCGGGCTAGACTTTTTTTTATGGGTTTAGCTTTGGTCAAGAGATGACATTGTATGTTGTATTCATTATCTATTGCTACGTAACAAATTACCCCAACTTAGTAGCTGAAAACAACAAGCATTTATTATCTCACGTGGTTTTTGAGAGTCAGGAATCTGGGAGTGGCTTAACCGGTGGTTCTGGCTCAGCGACTTTCATGAGATTTCAGCCAATATGTTGGCTGGGTCTATAGTCATTGGAAACTTCACTGGGGCTGGAGGATCTTTTGAACTCCATGGTGGCTGGCAGGTGTCAGGTCCTCATCAGGTGAGCTTCCCCATAGGGCTGCCGAAGCATCCTCAGAATGTGGCCCATAATGAGAGAGAGAGAGAATCCCAAGATGGAAGCCTCTATCTTCTATATCCTAATCTCAGAAGTGCCATACCATCAGTTCTACCATATTCTACTGCTCACACAGAACAATCTGGTACAGGGGTATGCATACTGGGAGGCGAGGTTTATTGGGGGGCTATCTTTGAGCCTGCTTAATATATACATATTACAACTGTGATGATGTCTGTGAATGTAGATGAAGTATCCTTGGTGGTAGAAGAAGTGAACTACTAAAATACGGTGAATAACGCATGTTATTACTTTATTATAAAGAAATACACCCATTGTAAAATGAAGGGTTTTTTTAAGGAACATAGATGTATGGAAACAACTTGGAAGTCTCTCTGAATTGCCTCTCTCCTATCTCACTTGCCTTTATTTATTCTACTTTCTTTCATTCAAAGGCTTATTACCCCTCAAAGAGTCATCAACTGATGGGACATCTTGGGAAAAGACTTTTTTGAGAATACATGTCATTTGAGTCTAAATTGCTCAAAGTCTAGGGTTATGTTTTGGGGTTCATCATTCTTCTAGAACACCCAAGGCAGGGTTTGCAAATGGTAAGAACTACAAAAATGTTTCTTGATTTGAAATGAATTTAATTCAAAGCAGTAATATGTATTTTCAATATACAAAAGAAGAAAATCGTATGGGCCTTTTTTTTAATAAGATTTTTTTATAAAACTGTTTTGCAATGAATTCATTAAATAATTGGAAATAAAGAAATCCAGACCCTAAGATATATAGCATGGCCCCATTTAAATGATGCTAAGTTAGCTGAGCCTTAGGTACTGTAGCTCCCTTAGGACTTTCAAAGATTTTTGGCTTGAATACAAGGCTCACAAAATACTATTGGCTGGGGACATAGAACATATTTTCCAAAGGGCTGTCTGGTCCCCTATTCATGTAAAACTTTGTTTATCCAAAGCCTCTTATGTATATTGCCCTAATCTACCCACCTTTCTAGCATCCTGATGGCAGAGCAATTTACCTAAACTTTGGTCTTAGTTAACAGAATTCTAACAGCCGCCACACTGGTCCCTTGACTATTAGTAAACCATATGTCTGCATTAAACAAACAGAGCCCATTTATCACATTTTACATATGGGGATACGTTTTTGGGAAAATTTGAATTGAACTTTGTCACTTATGTCTAACTTCTTGTTGTAATTAATTGTCCACGATTAACAAATACATACACTACAATCAGAGTAGTTTTGATAGCAAACAGGCATTTGTAAGTGTATATTCTATAATATGAATCAATCTACTGATTTTATATGAAATTTTACTCTGAAGAAGAATATAGAAAGTACAAATGCTTTTATGAAAATTCTTACTTATCAGAGATGTTTTGAAAGAGAAGACACTGGCTTTTTAAAAGTGGATCTCTTTCGATTCATGAAAATCTTTTCTCCCCTGCAGTTATAGATGTATATAAATAGATTCACCAAATAATTGACTCCAATTTAAAATACTTTGGTAGAATCTTTGCTATAGAAACAATGTAACATTTGTTTTGTTGCAGAGGTTCTTGTTACATTGTTACCAGATTCATGCTATAGATACAGGATGACATTAGTGTATTTATGTTTTCATTAACATATCATTATTAATGTATCCCCATATACAGTAGGTAACTGTTGGCTGTCAGTACAATGGCCATTTCCCCCATCTTTCTTATCACAGAACCCTGATTTTTTTTTTCTTTACAGATGCTGGCGATACCGTGCTCAGAAACAGGGACCCTGTTGGAGAATTGAATGATGTTCTCAATAAAAGGCATGCTCAGCTCCCAACCCCTGATCAGACCTTTGAAGATGGGGTTTATTAAGGTGTGCTCAAACTGAATGAAGGTGGGACTTAATTTAATATGACTGAGGACCTTATAAGCAAAGGAAATTGGGCAAAGAAAGAGAAACCACAGGGAACAGCCAGAAGCTGGAAGTCATCAGAATCAGAAGAGAAAGGAGGTGTCGCCCTGTGCGTTGCCATGTGACAGAAAGGCCAAGGAATCCCAAAGATTTCCAGCCAGCCAGAGATACAAACCTGGGAGGAAACAAGCTTCTAGTCTCTGAAAGTATGAGCCGAGAAATTCCTGTAGTTAAGCCAACACATTGTATGGTCCTTGTTTTAGCAGCTAAGAAACTGAAACAGATCTCTTGTCCATTACAGGAGATAAACCATGACTATTCTAAGCTAATCTTTCCAATTCTCCTTTGTCAGTAAATATTTATAGGTGAACATGTGACCCATTCATGGCTAATGCCAACCAAGGGTAAGTATGTCATAGGGTTTCTGGGAAATGTGTCTTCCCTGTTAAGAAGAGAGATGTGCAAAGAATAACTTCCTTTTCATTCTTGCTTTTGGATGTTAAACCTTAAAGATTTCATGTTTAAAGTTTCTGCAACCAACTTTTTGCCGTGAGGGGAAACCAGATTCTCCTCTAGCACTCAAACTTTGTTGAGCTGCTGAAATAACCAACCTCAAAACCATCTATTGTTATGTGGGATATACAAACATTGACTTTTTTTTAGTTTAGTTTTTTATTTTTTTTCCTATTTTTGGCACTTGCCGGCTCCAGGAATCGAACGCGGCTCTCCCTCCTGACGGCAATACCTCTACCACTGAGCCACCCTGCACTGCCCCTACAGCACTGACTTTTATTTGAGTCTTTCATTATTTGCACCTCCAAAGATCTTAACCAATATATATGCCATTAACATTTTCTGTGGATTATTTAAGGGGCTATTATTTGGCAATTAATTTCATAATTATCTCCCTACTGGTAGCATTTCATTTGTTTCTATAATTGTTAGTAAAGGCAACCATATACAATGTTTGATTTTCTGTGAAGGCTTTTCGGTGGCTTTATCTTTATATATTAGGCAATATTATCTCGATTTTACTGGTGACAAAAGAAAGCTTTATGCAATAATCACATCAAGATTACTCAGCTGGTAAGTGACAGAGCTGAGATCAGATTCTAGCTGTGTTTAGGTCCAGGACTGCTTTCTTAGCTACCTCGCTCTGCTAACTCCGGCTGGGGACCTCCTCACGACTCCCAAGTCTGGGTGTTCCTAACTCGCTGCTCTGAGTCATCACTTTTTAATAGTCTCCTAAGCTTTATTTCACCATTTTATTAAGAAAAAATTCGCAAACTTACAGCACAGTTGAAATAATTTTGTAGTGGACCACTAGATATCTACTACCTAAATTCTACTGTTACCATTTTGCTATGCTACCATTTTGCTAGGCTTATTGAATGCGTGCATATCTCTCCCAGTTTATCATCACCATTACTCATGCATTTTTCATTTTCTCTTCTTTGATTTTTTGGCAATTTTCTAACATACACATACCAGCACATTGTCGTTCATAGTAGATTAGATGATCCCTTGAACACTGATTTAATTTTCTAGGGTCTGAGTATTTCAAGTCGCTATTTGAATAAGTGTTGACTTCATGACTCTCCCTTAATACCATTTTACTGCATTAGATTAATAGAACTATACCCTATTATCATTATCACTAGTTAGTTAAAATAATCATTAGTGTGATTAGCTCAGATCCGAACTTGTTTGGATCAGTATAGAGAGGTGATATGTGGTTTTCCTAGGATAGACTAGGATTGTTTTACACTTGCAATTATATTTACACAATGGTTAATAAATGTGCCCTTAAATAATTATTGAAATTGACAAATGGCATATTAGCCTTATCATTTTCTTGAACTATTTCTGGTTCAGAGTGCTGATGCCTAGCTCTTCTAATTTTAAAAGTTTAAAGGTGTTGCCATCTTGATTCACCAGTGAGAAAGCTGTGCGTGTGTTTCCGTATGAGTGTGTGGGTCTGTTGTGAGTGAAGCCCCAGCCTTGCGTCTGAGCCCCCGCCCCCACCCCATGCCCTCTGCACAGAATCAGGGGTTTCTGTTTCTGAACTTCTGACCAGATTCACTTAGTCCTACAGAATAATTTAGCAGAGTTCTTTAATTCATTTCTAATAGTCCAGCTGGGAAATATAAACCAAACCAGGCTTGTAGAGTGGATCTCCAGTCTCCCCTTTGAATTTCCACAGCTCCTAATTCTTCAGCGGCCCCTAGCTGGGCTAGGTGTGAATTTTAAAAACTCACCTTTATCCCCCTATCATCATAGGGTAAATAGTGATTGATTTCATTTTCTTCTGGACTCCATGTTATAAAGAAAAATGAATGTGCAACCCAATATTTGATGTACAAGGTATTATTATCTGTTTTCTTTTTATTTAGTATTTGCTATCTTTCCTCCCAATGGAAAGCAATGCCATTGCTTTATTGTCATTTCACTTTTTATTGTTGTTCCTTCCCTTGATATGAATGCATTTCTTTGTATACTTTTCGTCAACAAAATGGAAATGTTTTATTGTCATTCTCTTTCTGTAGAATGCATTTGCTGGTTAATAACGATTTATAACAAACATTTATCATAGCCTTCCTTTGTGCAAAATGCTGTCAGGTAGACATAGTAAAAGCAGCCACAGAACCTGGTTTCAGGGGTTTATACCTAAGAATACCCACATTTCCTTTCTATTTTAGCTTCACATTTTATCTAATTTGAAATAGAATCAGTAAAATATATTTGGTAGTAGAACATATTTTAATAAAGTCGTGCTTTCCTGTTGTTTTTTCTACACACAATAGGATGGTTTTTGTTTCTCCTCAACTATTTAATCTCTGTGGAAATGGGATTTGTATATTGCACTTTACTTGAAATACCTAACGCTTGAGTAATTTAAAGAAACAAGACTCAACTTGCAGTAAGTCCTGCAAATATAAAGTGGAAAAGATATTTTAGTAAAGAATGCTTTCAAATTGGCATTGCTCCAGTGTTTCAAAACATCCCTGAGGAGTAGGTCCTGAGATAATCACACCTGTTCAAGGTCTAATACAAAAGCTGACACCTCTAAGGAAGTGCAAGCTAAAATATTATGTGGATGCCCACAGCATCATCCACATTTCCTTTACTCCAAAGAAGCAGTTCTGCTGGTGTTGTGGAACGAGCACAGACTTTAGTGGTTCTGAAACGGGTTGGTCACCACTTGCTCTGCTTTCTCAGGTTTCCTCTTGGAGCATCTGCGTAGAACTTGGAGGTGTCTCTTTGCCTGATCCTAGGGCCGAGGCTTTTCCCATTTTCAGAGGTCAGTTCAAATGCTCTTCCTTAGCCAGGTCTCTGCTGTCTGTCCTAAAGTTGTTCTCCCTAGTCCCCTCTTTACCTTCTCCTAAGTGGGGACTCCCATCTCACCGATGCATACCGTGGGGGAAATGGACAGAGCGCAATTGAGAATAACAGGGTAGCTGGGTTATTATCTGCTGTCTATCCCTCCCCCTGGATCCTCCCCGGATGGAAGCAGAGACCTTTAGTCTCCCGTTCATGGCCGTATCCCCAGGACCCACCTG
Organism: Myrmecophaga tridactyla; assembly: GCA_004026745.1. Taxonomy (NCBI): domain Eukaryota; kingdom Metazoa; phylum Chordata; class Mammalia; order Pilosa; family Myrmecophagidae; genus Myrmecophaga; species Myrmecophaga tridactyla. The sequence continues at coordinate 30,763 of PVIY010006286.1, read as the reverse complement.
CCTAGAGCCTGTCACTTAGAACTGTGCCATTATTACTGCTGTCATTGTTATTTCTCCACTCTCAGTGATACACTCTGTTCTTCTTCTTGACATAACAGTCCAGGCCAGGAGGCACTGGTATCTTATCACAGAGCAGGCTCCGAGGGACGTGGTAATATATACGGCCCAAGGGTTTAGACAATTGTGTTGTTAGGCTTAGTTGATTAACAATTTCACTGGGATGGAGCCAGAGTATAACAACACTGGCAGGTGTTTATTAATATTACAACCTTATTTCCTCTTGCTGTGCAGGACTGCCAGCTTCTAAATAGGGAGACACCTGAGCCTTTTCTATGCCACATGACAGTCATGTATTTTTTTTTTTTCTCGCAGGTGTTAAAACAAAACAGGGATAAGCAGATTTAGTAATCGCCTGTGATCTGGGCCAAGAAGAAACTATGCAACTTGTTTTCGTAGTGTAGCTCATTGGTTGGCCAGGAATTGCACAGGACATGGACAGGGGCTTAGTATATGTCATTTGTTTAATTCGACCTCTGGCCAAAGACCTGCTTAAAGTGAGTGATGGAGTTGATAAAAAAATAATGTTTTGAAATATTCTCAACCTCCAGCCTTGCACCAGTGGCAACCAGGAAGGCTCAGAATTTTAAATAATTATATGTTTCATGACATTCAGCATAATTTGATAATGGAATCAGATATTAGGTATAACAAAACATAGAGTCAAACAAAATTTCAGTTGTAGCCCATCTTCAATGTTCCTTCAGAAACTTCTCTTTTTAGACTATTCATTTTTGTAAGTTTATACTTTTTACAACTAACATAAAATTCATGCTGTTGTATTTTCTTTAGCTCCATTATCTCATTTCATTTAGACTGAGAGATTCATTAATTTCATGACTGGTTCATAAAATGCTAAAAATAAATTCTGCAATTACATTTACACTTCTGTGGCACTTACAAAATTTGATGCACCATTTGACATGATGTTTGAAGATAAACGATCTCTTAAATCCTCATCATCCTTTATGTGTCATTGCAGGTGCTTTATCACATATATATGTACATATAGGATGATATATATATTGATGACTTTGAGATATTTAAGATGTATATGGAAAACATTTACAACACAAATTACATATAATAAATAACCTTATTTTTACCATTAATTAGTACAATATATTGCAAATGAGTAATTGAATCTTGGAAAGTTATAGTAATTTGCTCACAATCATTCAACCAATGAATTGCAGCCCCAGCACACAAATATTTTGTTTGACTTCTAGGTCCCTGCCATTTCTACTATATTAATGAGTTTCTCATAGGATTAAAAAATTCAAAATCCCTTAAAGAAAGCACTTAAATATAGTTGCTAAAATAAATGACAGCAAAGAGAGAAGTTCCAATGAGTTCAGTGCCAGATAATGATGGCTGAATTACTGGTGATTTTGTCAAGTTTTCTTTGAGACTGTATCAAATTACAACTCGAAAATGGAGTCTAAGCATTGGTTCATTTTCTTGAATCTAAAGAAATCTGGTTGTACAAAAGGAGGCTCTGGCCTGGAGGCCTCACTGAAGAGAAGCTGTGAAAGAAGGACTCAGCGACTCCTTCTCGGGATCCATCAGTGTGAAGACAAGACTTGGTATAGATCAAATAGGCTGAAAACAGATTAAAATAGCAGCAGGGATTTCTTTCACTTCCCTACTGGGAGCCTGTGGGGCAACCATTCCTTTCCTTCCTTAATCCAGCGAGTTAAAACAAATCCACTTCAGTCCCTCTTGGTCTCTGCAACTTAATCTCACTTTTCTTCTAACCATCCCCACACAGCTACCCCAGAGCACACACACATGCACAACTAAAACGAAACTAAACCAAGTTTGTTTGGTCCCTTTATTGTTATCATTTATCATTTTGGCATTTTGCATTTTCTTTCTTTAACAAAGTAGCCAGTTTCTCCTGTTAATTAATGATATGAAATGTGAAAGCACAGGAAACTTGCATGGAAAGGAAGAACTTTGTTAAGGCATGAAACTGTCCGATTTGAATGGGAGTGGGATAAAGCTCTCAGATGTTTCTTCTGAAGTCAGTCACTTATGCCTGGCTGGATTCAGCTATGGTCACTTTGTTTTTGAATTAATATATGCCCCTTACACAAATACTTTCCAAATCCAGAAAAAAAACATCTTTGGGAAATTATGGCTTCCACGACTGGAGTTGAATCGATGCCAATGCCAAAGTTTTGTAAATTGGGCTCTAAGTGTGAAATCCTTCCAGCTGTTCAATGCATCCCATATCAAATTCAATTCACAGTTTTCCAGACTATTCTCTTCTGTTTGAAGATTCCTGAAAATATATATGCCTAGAAGCTAGGAGGTAAACACTTTTTTAATACTTGTAAAAAAACAGTAGGAAAGCAAATATAAGAATGAAGTATATTTAGCACACATTTTTGAATGGTCATGAAGTGTTTTCCTAAGTGGCTTTCTAAATTTTCAAAATAGTTCTTCAAAAAAGGGATGAACTATAACCTATAATCCACCCACATCATAATGTCTAAAGTTTTAAGCAGTTGCAGATAAGGAAGCATGGATTACCCTCTTTTTTTTAGTAGCAGTTACTCTCAGAGGCTGACACTGTTCCCTGTTGAGGCAACAGCTGCATGGTGCTGGATCCCAGGAAGGAAGCAATTCTCTCGCCTTCTCCATCAGCCTTTGCTAATTTACTCTGCATAGAACCCGGGTACTTAGTCTCATGGCTAGGAGGTAATTGATTCACTGGTTAGCAGGTCCTAATTCTCAAACCCTGTTTACTATTGAAGAATGCAAATTTTAATCTGTAACTGGTGAGATCATATATGATTTATTTTGCAAACTTTAAAACCTTTGATTTTCTGGTTATCATTTTACATCTAAACAGACTTCCAGATGAGAACACGCCAAAAGGAAGTGAGTATTCCCCCAGGAGAACGTAAGGTAACATTTTCCGCTTTATCAGATACAAGGGAGGAAAGCATAATGAATGGAAGCTTGTTTCACTGAGGAGGTTTTCCCAGTCTGTTTTGGGGGAAACTGTCCAACCCACAGAATCTAACACAAACCTTAATATCAGTGACTAATTCCTTCTATCGTATACTTATTCACATCACAATGATGTGAATAAGTAAAACATCAATGTGAAAAGCCCTGGCAGACAAGAACATGCAAACTATTAAGAGACTTTTACTGGCATCTTAAATCTTGATGGATTCCCTTCTTTAGTTTGCATCTCAGTTTTGTGAAATCTCTGATTGGGAAAAAAAATGCCAGTTGGATCCAGGAAGGGGCCAAGACTACTCAAGTATCTAACAGAACAGGTACTGTGTTCTGGTTAGCAGAGTAAAATATGCTCATAGTGTTTTATAACTATAAACAAAAATAAGTCAATCTCTTTTAGCCTCATCAGTATTTTAGCATATTACTTTTCATCTCATGTTCCATGCATTTTTTTTTTACAGTACATTTTAACAAACAGCTATAGAACAGATTTCAAAGTTTGGTATGGGTTACAGACTAAAAAGAAATACTAATATAATGATTCAGTAATCATATTCATTTGTTAAATCCTAACTTCTCTGTTATAACTCCTCCTTTGATCCTTCTCCTAATCTTTAGGGATATTTGGGCTATGCCCATTCTAACTTTTTCATGTTAAAAAGGGGTGTCAACAATATGGGTAAATGCATAGAACTAGTACTTGGAGAGATTGGCATCTCTGGGTTTCAGGGCTTATCTGGCCTAAGAACCATCTGAAGGTTTTACGTTTCTTAAAAGTAAACTTAGTATATGAAACTTTTGTAGAATCTCAGATAGAGCTCTGGGTGTTCTTTAGGGTTAACAGGAATGATGTTGGTTAGGGGTTGGCTAACCATGGTATTCTAGTTTGCTAGCTGCTGGAATGCAGAATACCAGAAACAGAATGGCTTTTAAAAAAGGGAATTTAATAAGTTGGTAGTTTACAGTTCCAAGGCCGAGAAAATGTCCCAATTAAAGCAAGTCTATAGAAATGTCCAATCTAAGGCATCCAGGGAAAGATACCTTGGTTCAAGAAGGCTGATGAAGTTCAGGGTTTTAAGTGAGAAGGCACTTCTGCCTTCTCATGGTGAACACAGTCAGGGCTTCTTTCTCTCAGCTGGAAAGGCACATGGTGAACACGGCATCATCTGTTAGCATTCTCTCCTGGCTTCTGGTTTTGTGAAGTTCCCCAGGAGGCATTTTCCTTCTTCATCTCCAAAGGTAGCTGGCTGGTGGACTCTCTGCTTCTTGGTGCTGCAGCATTCTCTGCTCTCTCTGAATCTCTCATTCTCCAAAATCTTTCTTCTTTTATAGACTCCAGTAAACCAATCAAGACCCATCCAAATAGGTGGAGACACATCTCCCCTAATCCAGCTTAACAACTACTCTTGCTCATCTCCAAGGAGATGATCTAATTACAGATTCAAACACACAGTATTGAATAGGAATTATTCTGCCTTTATGAAATGGGATTTTGATTAAAACATGGCTTTTCTAGGGTCCATACATCCTTTCAAACCAGCACACATGGCAATTAGTAATATTTAGCTGAAGCTAGTATAAGAGTAGCCTTCAGAATAGCCTCTTGACTCTACCTGAACTCTCCCAACCACTAACATCTTATCTTGTTACATTTATTTTCCCCTTTCTGGTCTGGAAGACAATGTTTATCCCACAATGTCAGGGACAGAGTCTGGGAGCCATGTCCAATACTATTAGGGAGACTCTCACCCATGAATGTCATGTCCCATGCAAGAGGGAGGGTAATGGTTTTCCTTGCAGAGTTGGACTTAGAGAGAGAGAGGTGCACCTGAGCAACAAAAGAGGCTTCCTAGGAACAAACCCCAAGCAAAATCACAGGTAGTTTCAGCCTCTCCACTACAAAAACAAGTTTTGTAAGGGCAAGCCCCCAAATCAAGGACCTAGCCCATTTTCTTGGGAGTCCTTAATGCTTGAGAAAGTAGGGGTTTTTCAGGTGGAAAATCTCAGCACCTCCAGATTTTTTCTCCAATCCCTCAAGAGACTCTACGAACACTTTTTAATTGTCAGCCCACCATACTCTTGGATGTATCTGGGTATTACATTAAACCATACAAAATTACCAAACCTTGTTTCATTTTGGGCTCCACATATTTGGGTTGTTTAAATGAGCTATCTAGGCAGGCTGACTTAGATTGTGTACTACAGGCAATCTAGGTTCTAGACACACATTTAGATTCTAGATGCAAAAACATATAAGAATACATACATTATTGTCCCTCAACGTGTATTCTGATTTACTTTAGTCCCAACATAATCAGCTTCATTTTTATCTCTAATTGAAGCCTCATGTTCAGTTACTTTAACAGTTGTTGTATGTAGCAAAGCTGACTTTCAGAGCTGCAGTACTCCAGCTCTGAGTCTTGGGTTTACAGTGGTACCTAACGTTGCAGGGAAATGCCAGCTTATACACATATAGCCCAGCACCTCAGAAACTAGGAATACACTTACAACTTCTGACTAAGTGTGAATATTGTAGGAGCTTACAATCTAGGCTCCAATTTTCTTGTAAGTATTTTCTAAAAGAGACCATACCATATGTGTTCTTTTGTCTCTGGCTTATTTTGCACAACACAATGTCCCCAAGGCTCATGCACTTCGTTGCATGCCTCACGACCTTGTTTGCTTTTGTAGCTGCACAATATTCCATCACATGTATACACCAAAGTCTGCTGCTCTGCTTTTCAGCCACTGTACCTCTTGGCCCCCTCCATCCACTAAGCACCATGGGCAAGCCCAAAATAAATAATCCATGTCTTACAGTGTCCTCATTTAGCTGTATAATCATCAGCACTCTCAATTTGAGACAATTTTCATTGGCCCAAAGAAACAAAGAACCAATAAACACAGCTTCACTAAATATCAAATCTAAACCTCCCATCATCATTTGTCCCTCCCCCCAAATATTTAACCCTGATATTGCTGTGGAATTGTTGATGTCTTCCTGTTAATTATAGACCATAGCATGCAATATTAGTTTTTCCCTTATACTCCTTGTGCCAGTTTGAAAGTATGATGTACCCCAGTAAAGCCATGTTTTAATCCTGATTCAATGTTGTGAAGGCAGCCATTTCTTTGAATCCTGATATCCACAGATATGTGATGCACCCAGTTGTGGGTGTGACCTTTTGATTAGATGGAGACGTGACTCCACATACTCCAAGTGGGTCTTGGGTAGTTTACTGGAGTTCTTTAAAAGAGGAAACATTTTGGAGAGAGCCAGAAAAGACAGAAATGACAGAGCTGACAGAAACTTCAGAATAGAGCTGACATAGATGCAGACACCTGGAAAACAGAGATACAGATATTTGGAGATACTTGAAGGCAAGCAGACCTTACCATGAGATGTTAAGCAAGTCAGAACCTGGAGAGAACCCAGGGAAGCCAAAAGATGAAAGCCAGGCCTAGAGAAGCAGAATGAGGAGCCCCCACAAGAACAGAGGCTGAAGGCAACAGAGACCAGGAGCAAGGGACCAGCAGATGCCAGCTATATGACTTCCCAGCTGACAGAGCTGTTCCAGACCCACTGGCCTTCCTTGAACTAATGTATCTTTCCCTGAATGCCTTAGTTTGGACATTTTTATAGGCTTAGAACAGTAAACTTGTAACTTAGTAAATTCCCTTTTTAAAAGCCATTCCACTTCTGGTATATCACATTCTGGCAGCTTACAGACCTCTATTGCTGATTCTCTGTACAAGATCAACCTTTGAAGTAGTTAATGAAAGAACTTATTTATAATTGTAGAGTTAATCAGTGGGATACATAACTCTATACAACTCCTTCCAATACAATTCACCTTCAATATGGCAACGTTACTTTAAACTCCAGTAATGAACTGTCTTCACTCCTATCCACTCCCTCACATTTAAATCCAGTCTCATTGGGTAACCATTCACCCATCTCTAGCTTCTGTGTATCTCTAGGTCCTCTATATTCTACATTGAAGTCCCTGAGTTTACCTTTATCAGAAATCATGCAGTATATATCCATTTATGACTGGCTTATTTTACCCAGCATTAGGTCTTCAAACTTCATCCACATTGTCATATGCTTCAGAACCTCATTTCATCTTACTGCTGCATAATATTCCATCATATATATATACACACAGCATTTTGTTTATCTATCTGCCTGTTGATGGGCACTTGGATTGTTTCCATCTTTTGGCTATTGTAAACAGTGCCTCTATAAATATTGGTGTGCAAATGTCAATTTATATCACTGTGTCCATTGCTTCTGGGTACATATTGAGTATTAGAATTGCCAGGTTGTAGGGCAACATGCTATTTAGTTTTCTGAGGAACTGTCAGACTGTTTTCCACAGTGTCTGTAACATTATACATTCGTATCAACAATGAACAAGTGTTCCATTTTCTCCATAACCCCTCCAACATGTGTAGTTGTTTTATTTTTAATAGCAGTCATTCTTATAGTTGTGAGGTAGTATCTCATTGTAGTCTTGATTTGCGTTTCCTTTATAGCTAATGAAGATGAGCATCTCTTCAAGTACTTTTTAGCCATTTTGTTATTTGCTCTTTGGAAAAATGTCTATTCATGTCTTCAGCCTGTTTTATAATTGAGTTGTTCGTTATTTCATTGTATAATTTTTTTTATGTGCCCAGGATATTAAACATTTGTCGGATATGTGGTTTACAAATATTTTCTCCCATTGCATTGGCTGCCTCTTCACTTTTTTGACAAAGTGATTTGAAGAACAGAAGCTTTTGATTTTGAGGAGTTTCTGTAAGGGTGGAGTGGAGGAGTGATCTGCTTCTTTAGACTCACAATTCCTTGAGTGCTGCCATTTGTCTCAGATGGGGTCATGCCTGAGCTCACTGACCCCATTTTCTCCATCTCAATTTCTTCACTTTTTCATCCAGAATCCTCCTGTATAATGTAGAAGAGAGTTTCTGGTCACTGGTATCTGGCAATTGCAGTCTTGGTCATTTTTATGTCCCTTCTCTTCTTGTTCCATAGAACAGAGGTGAGCTCAGCCTATCCCATTCTGCCATCTTCTCAGAAGTCTATTCCATGCATTTTTAAGATAGCCATTTTCCTAATATGATGATTATGGAGAATAGTCTTTTAAGCATGAAGGTTTAAAATAATGACACTGCTGTGTTGGCATTATATATAATACAGACTTTGAGCTTTATCCTTAGACACTGTTAACACATATAATTCAGAGTTTGGGTATCATTTTACAATTTTTCACCATATATTTAGACAATCCAGTTTATACTCTAATTGTAGGGTTGAAATACTTTAATAATAGAGCTATAGTAAGCTTTGATTAAGGAAAATGCGCAGAGACCTCCATTAAAGATATCTCCTCATATAAGTTTATGCTGATTTCAGAGCATTAACTTGTTTACAAGCAAATACACAAAAACAAAGGCATAGCAGGCTGTCTAGATTAGGCTAATTTGTAGATGGTAATAGAATATAATTTGTTCATTTGTTCAGTCCTGAATGCTCACACTGTGCCAGGGACTATGTTAGATAGTTGGAACTCATTGGTGAATAAAATCCCCCCCCTTTTTTCTTTGAGAAACTCACCACCTAGTGAATCCCTCATTTTAATTCCTCAAGCTAGTATGAATGATAACATTTTCATTAACTTTTAGGTAACTGTAAGTTCAAGAGAACTGGGCACAAGAGATCTAGTCGAAGAGGTACTGTTTAGACCAATATCATATGACAGACTAAGAATTCTACCCAATGGCTGCCTTTTATTTTACTTTAGGAGTTATCATTTAGAATCATTTCAGTTAAATAATTTTATATCAACCTGGACTCTAGTCATAGGGATAGGTATCTTGAGTCTTGAATAACAATGCTAAAGTGTTTCAGAGACTGAAAACCTCAAATCCTTCAACTCAGCATATTGTGTGTTGAGTTTTCTGTATGTCTGGTAGATCCTGATCCTTGATATTTCCACTGAGAGTAAGTAGACAATGAGCACTGCTGAATTCTGCTCTCATTTGGAAAGTGATTCATAAATGAGGCTTCAGGTAGCATCATCAGATACTGGATCCCCTGCCACCCCCCAAGGACATTGCTTATCTCATGTCTCCAATAAGTGGATGTTCATAGCTCAGATTCAGCAGACTAACTTATTTCTTTGGACTTTACCTTCTGGTGGTAGGCAAGGTGGCCTCTCAAAGATGCCCATGACCTAATTCCCAGACCTTATGTTTATGTTACCTTAATAACAAAAGGAAATTTCAAGATATAATTAAGGAGATCAATTAATTTAGATTATTCTGAAGGGGTCCAATCGAATCACATAAGCCCCTAAAAGCAGAGAGATTTCTCCAGCTGGAGGCAAGTCAGATGAGGAGTAAGATGATATCAGAAAGATTGGAAGGATGAGTAGAATTCCACCTATTGTGGCTGGCTTTGATCATCAGATACTGGATCCCCTGCCACCCCCAGCAATCTGGATAAGTCCATGAGTGGATTCTCCCCCAAAGTCTCCTGATTAAAGTCCTAGGTGGCTGACACCTTGATTTTGACTTTATGAGACCCAGAGCAGAGAAACCAGTCAAGCCCACTCAGACTTCTGATCTACAGTACTATGAGTAATGAATCTGCATTGTTTTAAACCACTAAGTTTATTGTGATTTGATAAGGTAGTGACAGAAAACTAATATACTTTCCATTCTGTTTTGACCAGCTCAAATTGGGTCTTTAGTTGTGTTTTTGTTGGAAATAAACATATAAATATACCCTGGGATTTTGTGTATTAATATTTATGTTTGTCAATATGTAATCATCCTAATAATTTGGGACTTTGATATTTTCTTGTACTTCCTAAGGACTTTATAAAACATTTATTATGTGCTAATTCTTTACCTTGGAAAGGCAGTGTCTTAGTTTGCCAGCTGCTGGAATGCAATATACCAGAAACAGAATGGCTTTTAAAAAGGGGAATTTAATAAGTTTCTAATTTACAGTTCTAAGGCCAAGAAAATGTCCCAATTAAAACAAGTCTATAGAAATGTCCAATCAAAGGCATCCAGGGAAAGATTCCTTGGTTTAAGAAGGCCGATGAAGTTCAGGGTTTCTCTTTCAAGTGAGAAGGCACATAGCGAACACAGTCAGGGCTTCTCTCTCAGCTGGAAGGGCACATGGTGAACACAGCATCATCTGCTAGCTTTCTCTCCTGGCTTCCTGGTTCATGAAGCTCCCCGGGAGGCATTTTCCTTCTTCATCTCCAAAGGTCACTGGCTCATGGACTCTCTGCTTTGTGGTGCTGTAGCATTCTCTGCTCTCGGAATCTCCTTCATTCTCCAAAATGCTTTCTCTTTTATAGGACTCCAACAAACCGATCAAGACCCACCCAAATGGGTGAAGACATGTCATCACCTAATCCAGCTTAACAACCACTCTTGACTAAATCACATCATCCAGGGAGATGATCTGATTACAGTTTCAAACATACAGTATTGAATAAAGATTATTCTACCTTTATGAAATGATATTTTGATTAAAACATGGCTTTTCTAGAGGGCATACATCATTTTAAACCAGCACAGACAGTATTGAGTTCTTGAAGATATTAATGCTTATAGGTCTTTCTGTGTGCATTTGTAACATAAAGCATATTTCCAGTGGTGAGAGCTGCTGTGGTGACTTCCATGATGTCACAAGAGTTATGCCCTACGAAGTTGGCTTAAAAATTTATATAAACAAAGCCTAAGTGGGAAGTATATGGTTACTGAATAGCTCAGTGCTTTGGATTGGGTTCCATCTTCCTCAACTAGAGCTTCCTTAAGTGGGTGACAAAAATAAACCAGAAAACTGAACCATGGAGAAAGCTGAACTTGACCAACTCCTCAGAGCAAGTCAAGCAGAACCAGAGGAGAACTTTACACTTCTATCTTCAGCCCAATAGTGAACCCAATGACACGTGTATGCCATTTAATCTGTGGGATTTCACAATGAAAACTAAACTGTCTTCTTGAAAGGCAGCTAAATATAGTGCCAAAGACATACTTCGTTCTTAACTCCTTCAACTTTATGCTCATTCAAGATCCACATGATTCTAGAAATCTGATTTTAAAACAATTACTTTGGTTTCCAGGGAATAATTACTTTAATGATCTTTTAAATATTTCCCCCCTAAGATTTGACCTTGCTGTAAATTCTTTATTGCCTATTTATATAGTGATAGGGGATTAAGCAGACGCTATTCTTGAGTCTTTACTGAGTTAAAGGGAAGCAATCAATAGATGGCCTTAAAAAATCATGGGGAAATATTTAAGAGGGAAAGGGAAATTCAGTGTTTCCAGAATCCACAGAAACAACCAAAGTCAATGATAAAACCAAATGGAAATATTATATGAAATGAGCAGTTTAGTGGACCAGGAAACATTAATTTTGCATTAGGACTTCTTAAAGACTCTGAGTAGGAAGCTGTTGTCATATGGTGATTATACATGCTTCAAAACATTTTTTGTTGACATGTACCAATTAGTTTGGAAGCCATATTAATAAATTAATAAAAGAATTGCTCAAAATCTATGATTTTTAACAAATAGAGTCCCTAAAGTCCAAAACTAGGAAAATCGATAAGCACTAGATGCACTTTAGGAAATACTAGGTAGCATTATATTACAAATTAATAGTTTCAACTTGGATAGATCTTAAAAACCACAAAAGTGAGAGAATAAAATTCAAATAGAATGAGACCTATCACGCTGTACTATGTATACAAGTGAAGAGCACCCTTACAATAGCTGAACACCGCTCTATGAGGAACATGACCTATGCAAAGATGTATAGGGAATTATTACAGAGGGTGCACATGGAGGGGAGGGGTATGGCAGTGGGGATCTGGGGCTAAGAGAGTAAAGATAAAGGTTAAACAAGAGGATAAATCTGAACATACAATGGTGATGGGAGCCATAGCCAGGGAGTGGGACGGACTCGATTTCCAGCACTTGGATCCAAAGCTGGGTGAAAGGTAGAGGAAATATGAAAGAAAGGTGGGTTTTATTCCAGTTAGATCACTCCCATCTCTTGGAGGTTAGCCAATGGCACTGATGTATAGATTGAAAAACACAAAACTCTGGCAAGTTAAGTGGCTTTGTTTTCACATTATTAGCGGGCAATAGAACCATAGTTAGTAAACAAGGTCCAGTTAATATTAGGGCTGACACCTGGGAAAGCAGTTTGAGTAAGATGGAAGCTGAGATGTTTCTTTATTATGCTGACACAATGGCCTCAGCACAACTCTTCGCTACCTGACTTTTAATCTTCAAGTGTTAGAATGATGATTACGATCATCATATGAAGAAAAGTAATAATTGTTAACATATGTTCAGCCAAGAATATGTTTTCAAATACGTGACTTCAAGCAATTACTAAAATAGCCAATAAATGTCTTTAATTACAAGCCCTACGAATCCTTTGTAGGAAGAAATAGGTGGGTAACAATCTTATCAAGTAAGCAAATATTTTTAAATGCTCCCAAGCTATATAATTTTTGCTAAATTGTGTAAAAAGCTTGCTAAGCAAAACCAAGAGATGCCAACTAGTATGCCCGCTTATCATTATTCAATATTTCATAATGAGCAACTATTATGTACCAGGTATTGTGGATCCAAGATAAACAAGACACTTTTCTACCATCTCCAGGAAAGGAAAAATGCCAACTATTTTCCAAAGCGGGGATCTGCTGCAGCTAATAAGGACAATATTCCAACAAGACTGCTGGCATCACTGAGCTGCACGACAGCCTGTAACTACTTAACTTGCCTCACCTGTGCCTGTCAGGGTCTGTGCTGAAATGAGAAGTTATGACGTGGTATTTTCTGGGATTAGTTTGATCATCTGTTTATCTCGAACAGTAGATAAAAAAAGAATTGCTACAAGATAGGGAAGTTTGAGCAGGTTAATAAAATCAGCAGAGCAATTCAGTTCCATCAACGAGACAAATATTTAAACTCACATACAAATTAATGATATAACGTGCGGTTAAAATATGGTTTGATCCAAAGGATTCCAAAGGCTCTGTAAATTTAGGTCATTGATGTTCAAGAATAGAGTTTATATATAGCTGTTTGAAGCAGCAGAACTGTGTGATAGTAGTTTCCATCAAAAAGCAGAGTTAGGGTGCCCGCCCATGCAAAAAAAAAAATTAAAAAAAATGCAGAGTTAGACTCCTGAAATCTCATGTTTGTCATGGGGAAATTGATTAGGGGAAAGAAAATCAGGACTCTATGAGCAATTTTATATTCCAGTAATAAAACACTGGTGATAGCCATTAGTCAAATAAAAAGATTATTAGTGACATTTAACATACCTTAAATTTTATAATCAGATTATAAAATTACAACTTTTTTTTTTTTTTGGCTTGGGCAGGCTCCAGGAATCGAACCCGGGTCTCCAGCATGGCAGATGAGAATTCTGCCACTGAGCCACCATTGCCCACCCAAAAATACAACTTCTATAATTATATAAAATTATGCCCAGTTATTAGTTTCTGTTTATCACATTACTCACCACAAACTTCCACCCTGAATGAAATACATGTAAAATTAAAAATATATATATTTATATGTATATTTTTATCCTTATATGATATTCCACTCAAATATCTAGTTAATGTGACCATATTATTTATCATGGCAAATTGAGACACTTTTGAGAATGAAAGACAGGACTTTTAATAGTTACACAAGGTCAGGTGTCAACTAGGAATGTCCCAGGCAAACCAGCACACATGGCCACCCTGTGTTAATGGGTAATGCCTATTGTTGACTCCTCTGTTCAGAGCCACACTTCCCATCTGTCTGAATCCCACCTCCCTCCGTCTCACATTTTACTTCTTTCAGAACTTTTCAGTAGGATCTTTTTTCCTCATCATTTATTCAATAACTAGAATCTGGACATGAAGACTCAGTTCTTTTTTTTTTTTTTTTACATGGGCAGGCACTGGGAATCGAACCCGGGTCCTCGGGCATGGCAGGCAAGCATTCTTGCCTGCTGAGCCACCATGGCCCGCCCGAAGACTCAGTTCTTCACCTCAATGTATTTATATTCTACCCAGGGATGGGGACTGAATTTAACTAATTATATAATGCCATATTTAATAACTGTTCTTAAGAGTGTTAAAGAGATGACTCATTTGGTGTCTGAGAACATGTGCTCTACCTCACCTGGTACGTCAGGGAAAGCTCTTTCTCCATAGCTACCATGTTCATAACACTCATTCCTCATCTCTATGAATTTTAAGGCTCCCCTTTTTTCAGCTGTCATCTTCTGCTTCACCTCTTTTTAAAAAGTTTCTAGTGTTTAATTTCTTTTTTTAAAAAAAATATCATTCTGTATACAACTCCACTTCTACCTGTTTAAGAGCAAGGCATACAAAACTAAATGAATCCATACCACAGTTTTATGAAGAGGAGTTCACAGAGATGCAATATAATCCAAGAACACAAGTCTGCTACCAGCTGAGAGGTTTGTTAAGGAGGACTCTAAAAATCTCATTTAGGTCTATGTCATTTATTTGATTGCCTCCAGCACCAGGCCTGCTCTATCTGATGCCTCTTCTTGACTTCCCCATATAAGTGTTCCTAAGCTTCTGTTCTTATAAATCTTATATATTTTTTTCCATGAAAAACTTTTGACTTCCATGGTTTAAACCACCAACTCTAGGCAGATGCCTGTAATGATGCCTCTATCTCCTGCCTTCTAGAGAGCTCTCTACAAATATCTTGCATTTCTAAGTGTGCACCAGTGTCACAGGCCTAATCCACTGACACTGCCCCATTTGGGCCACTATAATCTGTCATCTGAGAGATTATAATAATTTAACTGGTTACCCTGTCTCCAGCCAATCCATTTTGCCTCCACACTATAACAAGCATAATTTTTCTCAATTGCATATATTGTGCACACCTTTTTAAAAAAATCTTTCCCTGCTCACTATTGCTCTTAAATTAAATTCTAAACTGCATAATCTGGGCTCTGTTTTTTTTCTCTAGGTTATTTTACTATTTCCCATTCTGCACTCCTTGGTCTAGTCAATTCCAAACCATCACAAATGCTTTTCCTTCTTCTGGGAATGCTTTTCCCTCTCCTTAATGACTTCCATTCGTCCCTCAGGTCTCAGCACCTTGGAAACCTTGCTCAATCTTGAAGCCTGGAGTCACCCTTGCAATGTGCCCTCATGGTACCCTCTATTTTTGTTATTATAGCCCTGACTTATTCTTCCCTTTTAAGTTTTCCCTTTTCTCCACTTGTCTGCAAACCATATCATTGCATGGAATGTCAATACTACTATTGAATGGTAAGATTGAGCAGATAGATGCTCAATGATTCTTTTTTTTCCCTTTTTGTTCATATGCTGCATGGTGGGGTCACATTTCATTCTTTTTCCATGTGAGTATCCCATTATTGCAGCACCATTTGTTGAATTTTTGTTTGTTTGTTGTATGTTGTTTGTTTGTTTTACTTGTTTGCTTTTTGGGGTAGTGCATGGACCAGGTATCATGGTAGGCAAGAATTCTACCACTCAACTACCCTTGCACCCCTTCAGTGATTCTTAATTTAGTGTCAGGGCCTTAAGGAATAGTCGGTCACACTTTGGTAGGAGAGATGGAGAGTCAAGAGAATAAGCAAAATGTGTATAGAGATTGGAGAATAAAAGGCAAATCCAGTTATTAGATTATTCGGAAGGAACCTTAAGTCCATATGAAAAAATAATGGGAACCTTGACTGCAAGATTCAGACATTTGATATTGTCCTCCAGGCTCAGCCTTCTCAACCCTTGTTGCATATTAGATTCACCCAGGGACATTTTACAGAACACCCTAAATCCCCTTGTTACTGGCATTGCATGATGATTTATCCACAAAATCAGTTGGTAATCTCATGTTTTAAATCTTATTTTACTTCTTTGTGTGTAAACACAGTACTTTAAATATGGTTTAAAGCATTTTTTTTCATAATGCATACCTTTTCCCCTTGAATAATTTCTGTTTTTAAAATATTTTACATTAAATTTCCTATTACTAAGGATGACCCAAAAGTTCTGGAAAAGAGGTGGAGTATGAGTGTATTCTAAATGCCAGTTTTTTCGACGCCTTAGTCAATTATTCTGCACGGCCCCTCCAGTTCTATCCTTGGGCCATAATCTGTAGAAACTCTCCCAAATTACAGAGCATGATGAGAAAGCTAACATGCCATCTTCAAAAGTAATTTGATTTATCTGACATGTTTTCACTGTTGGCAATCTTGATCTGAGCCTGTTTCACTAATACAAGCTTTACCATACAATTCATTCAGTCGGCATTAAATCTGAGGCATAGGATGTGCTTAATTTTAAAAAATTATATACATTTATCATATACATTCTTATATAAATTTATATGCACATATATGTTTTTTTGTGTGTGTGAAAGTTGGAATTTCCTTTTGCTAGCAATGGTCTCTAAAACACAGTAAAAATTCAGGCTGCTATTTGCAGGGAAAGTTAGCAATATTTTATAGTACTTCCCCAAGCATAATGGTTCTCAACTCAAAATACTGTACTTGACAGGCAGGCATAGCAGTTGTGTGATAAATTCACAAATTACAATTAAATAATGGGTGCAATTATTCCGTAGCTTGCACTATTTCAGGAATATAGTGAAAAAAGAGAAATTTCATTACCCGATTAGTTAACAGAGTTTTAGTCCTGGTTTAGGAAGTTTTTTGTTTTTCTGAAGAATTCCAGTTAGTTATGCCCTTGTGAAGCATTTCTTAATTATTGACACTCATTAGGAGCTGGGAAATAATTTTTTTAAGAGAGAAGGCAATTGATTATAAGTAAATTAGCATGTGGGGAATAGTGAGATTTAAAAGTCTCAGATTTTCACCCAATGCCACCTTTTTCCTGATACCTATATCTTTTGTTCTTATAGCATTTCCCCAAATATCCAGTATATAAAAGGTACAATGAGAGACTCTGAGCCAGCAGAGCAGTCCTTTATAAATAACCAAACAACAATCAAGAATTTATGCAAGCACTGAGAGGGAAGGGCAGAGCTGGAGTTCATTGAAACTCTCTTAATTTCTAAGAATTGTATTACCCCATATAAATACAAGAAAAAGCAATAACCATGGTCTCTGGGGAGAAGAGTCACAAAACATGTTGAAAAATACTGTTTTATACTCCAATTGAAACAAATAAATCATTTTAGTTTTGTAATGTACAAAACTATATATATATATACTTTTTAAATATAGCATATATACAAATATATAAATATGTATATATATTTATACGCACACATAATTAGGTTGAACTGGTAAATGAGTGCCTAGAGGGATTGCTCAAGGTTACAGGAAAATCCCTAAGGATTTCTTACAGCAACGTTCTGAAATAAGAGCTCTTACACAATAGATTCTCTGTGGTTTCCTTAGTGAAGTGAGTCTTTATGAAGAGAAGAACTCTATTCCAGGACCAGGAGGAGAATCGACTCAAGCTTCTGAGTGCTTTTAGTTTTAGTTTACCCCCCTTTTTAAAAGAAGAATTACGAGATTCGCTTAATTTGATCATTCTCTTCTTCCCTTTGGAAGACACGCAATGCTTCCTCCACCCTTTAAATAAAATCTAAAATGTTTCCATGTACACTATATTGTAGTTGGAAGGTTAAAAAATTATATCACCAGTCTGAATTCATAGCATATACAATTAAAAGTGGCAAGAAGATGAAATCTTTTCATCCTGGAGACTATGTGTATGATATAATACAAATTAGAACGCAAAATTGTATGTGTATGTTGGGGAGGGTGGATTTGGCATTATGACCTTAGATCTAGAAATCAGAAATTTACCTCTAATTTCCTCTTTAGCATTGACCTGATCATTCTCATCATTTAACCTTCTTACCATGATTTTTTTTTTGGCATGGGCAGGCACCGGGAATCGAACCCGGGTCTCTGGCATGGCAGGCGAGAACTCTGCCACTGAGCCATTGTCGCACCGCCCACCACGATTTTTAAAAATTAAGAATAATAATCCTACTACATTGCTACATCTGAGTCTTAATGTAAAGATGACAGTTTTTTCTCAGATTAAACTATAGAAATAATATTATAATGGTGGAAAGCCTAGGCAGGTTTTCTTGAATCTATAAATATTTGGAAGAACAAACAAATAAGAAATAAAAGAAAATTTTAGAAAAGAAAAATGCCTGGGAGCTTGCCTACTAGGTCTTAAAAATGTAATAACAGAACAACAATAACAAGGCAGAGTGGTGTAGGCTCAAGAATCAAAAGGGAGATCAAAGAAATAGAAAAGAAAATCTAGAAACAAATAATAATCCTTGTGTTTTGTACATGCCAAAATTACCATTACAAATAAAAATAGGCAAAAAACCCCACAAAATTCCAATAAGCCTAATAAAATCATTTAATAAAAGTAAAAATCAACACGGAAAGAAATTTTAATGAATGATATTATGACCGTGGGTTAAATAAACTAGATTCTAAAAAATAAATTTCAGATAGATTAAAATTAACGTCAAAAAACAGAACTAAAAAAAGGAAATAATTTATAAAAATAGTCATCTGACCCCAGATTTTAGTAAAAGAAGAAGTAATCCCCATGGGATATAAGAAATCAGTATATTTGAGTGCATAGAAAAATCCCAAACCTTGATATATGAAAACCAATCATAAGCAAAATTAAAGCATCAGCAATAAATTTGGAAAAGTAGTTTCAGAAACATAATAAAAGGTTATGTCATTAAATAGAGCTCATGCCAATCAATAAGTTTCTCAGTAGAAA
This sequence comes from Myrmecophaga tridactyla, assembly GCA_004026745.1. Classification (NCBI taxonomy): domain Eukaryota; kingdom Metazoa; phylum Chordata; class Mammalia; order Pilosa; family Myrmecophagidae; genus Myrmecophaga; species Myrmecophaga tridactyla. Next base: position 11,885 of record PVIY010006286.1, on the reverse strand, counting down.
AACAGGCCAAGGGCATGTAGAAAGAGGTCAGAGAGGAGGAATATATATGAGACTGATAGAATAAAACACGATTGCCTTGACTCCTAAATAAGGACACAATCAACTTTAAATGAGATCGCCCTTGATTCTGAAATTAGAGGTGAGAGGGATGGGGGGTAGCTACACAGAAGAATCTGAACTTTATATGTGCTTTTATAATTGACCTGACAAATGTGTTCATTTCATTTATATCTCTCTCTGTCCCCTTTGACTGTGTTGTTATTACAGATAGGAATTATGTCTTCTTCATTCTATCTCCAGTTCCTAGCACAATATAGATACATAGGCAGCATTAAAAATTATCAATCAGTACTGTGTCAAACTTTAGGGACACCCAAATCAATAGGCCTACCTATGACCATGAGGCTTACTCTTGTGAAGCTCATGTAGGTACACACACGCCCCGCTGCTCCCCAGTCCATCCCTACTGGACGGACCTCCTTATTCAACCTCTCTTCTGAGACCCTCGCCTCAGGTTAGACTTGGTCAAGTGTATAGGAGACAGAGCACAACTGCTGTCCCGTCTGAGCAGGCATGTTAACAAGTTGACAAGTTGACATTACATTCTGAGGCAGAGTCTGTTTTTCCTGGTCTCCTCCTTGTTAAGTAGTACTGTGACTCTGCCCAGGATTCCTCCTTGATCTCAGAAGGTGGCTGGAAAATTAAAAATAAATTGAGATAGTGGAAGAGGGAGAGCTTGCTAACAACCATCCCAGGGAGCCTTAGGTAACCTCGGTACATAGAGCTGTTCGTTCAGAGAGTACAAGAGTGGCTTCATAGCACTCTATGGGCCATGTGTGTAAGATACATTGTCTAATCCTGAGGTATTCTTTTGAATAATGGACTTGTAAGCAGCCAAAATATGATTGAGAGCTGGTCACAGCTACAAAGTTTTTCCAAAATAATAATGTAGGAGGGAAACCAAAAATACCAGGGCAGTCCTTTTTTTTTTTGCATGAGCAGGCATTCGGAATCACACCTGGGTCTCTGGCATGGCAGGCCAGAACTCTGCCTGCTGAGCCACAGTGGCCTGCCCTAGGATAGTCATTCTTGATACTGATAAAAACTTTAATTGAATCAAGCTCTCTATAATTCATTTAAGATGTCAAAACTTAAAGTTTCTTTAAAAAATCATCTTTGACTTCTAGAAGCAATGCATTGAACAAACATTTTAAAATCTTGTTCAGGCACTTCTCTGTGCCAAGCATTTCTCTAAGACCTAGAGTTAGAGCAATTAAGGTAGGCCATCTATTTGCTTTTACAGGACTTGCATTCTGGAGGGGCCAGGGGAAAACAAGTAAAACATACTTGCATTCATACATACATACATACATAAAGTAATAAAGAAAGTAACAAAGAAAGTGACCAATAGAGTGAAGAGAATAACCTTGGGTAATGTGTTAAAGAGGAACCAGAGGCTGTTAGGAAATTTCTCATTGAAGATATGATATTTCCGCTGATGTTTGAATGACAAGATGGAAATGGCCACTTGCAGTCCAGGAGGAGCTGAGGCAAAGTCTCTAAGATGAAAATGAGCAAGAGGCAGTCAAGAACCAAAAGAAATCCAGTGCTTGGGTCCCAGCAGGAGACTGCACCTGCCCGTTCTGGTTCCCAGGAGCTGACTGGGGCAACCCTTCCCAGCTCCATGTACAGTGATGTCACACTCGTAGTGCAAAATCAGCCATGGGGGCAGTACTCAGGTTAGGGCAATCAGCAAATGTTACAAACCAGGGCTTTTAATACTCCTAATTTTTAAACATAGACCAACATGGTACTGGTAGTAGGAGATAAAAATGGTAGGCATGCGCCTCGGATGTCTGGTTAAGAAATTGGGATCTCAGTCTAAGTGTGATGATTGACATTTTATGGAGGAAGCATACTGTTTTGTGGAATACGCTTATTTGGGTGGCAGGAGATCACGTAGGAAAATCAAGGAGAAGGCTATGGAAGAAGGCTGGAGGACAAATGGTGGACAAAAACCAAGGCTGGAGCACTGACAGGTCTTGGCTATGGGAGAGGCAAGAAAGGGAGAAATCCAGAATGACCCCTGGATTATCAGCCTAAATGGCAGGGCCCATGCCGGGTCTATTTTATGAGACTGGGAGCACTTGCAAGGGGGAGTTTCAGCTGGGAAGTGGTGAGGGGGGAGGGGAAGTCAGTTGTTGCTTCAGCTTCCTTGGCTTTGAAATGCCTGCTAGATATTGAAAGGCCTAAAGTTGTTAAGGAAGAAGTTTTGCATGCGAATTTAGAACTCCGTGGAAAGGTGAGGGCTGTAGATATAAATTTGGGAATCATCTGTTTATAGACGCTGACTTTCCTAATGAAACGGTCAGAAGAAATTCAGACTGATTTGTAGGTCAAAATAAAAGAAGCATACAAAATGCATGTGCTGAATGATTGAGACAGAGAGGCAGAGAGAGAAAGAAAGAGTGACAGAGAGAAAGAGAGATAGAACACAAGGAGGTAAATAACAGTTATTTGCTTGGGCTAGTGCAATTATGACTCACTTATATTTTCTTGTTTTGTTTTTTTGTCCTTTAAATATTAAAACAACCAAATCACACGTAAAATGAAGCAAAAGCAGTGTTATTTTAAAGGGAATGTAAAAACGATTAGATTAGATTTATGAATGATTAAAATATTTATGATAAGCAGCTATAAATTATATTGATTAGCCAGTGATTACTTTAACTGTCTCTGTGACCTAAAGAATTTGCAGCTATGTAAGTATACTTGCTTTTTCTTTCTCATTATTAGAAGAATATATGAAAGTAATAGGCAAGTTAGAAAAAACAAAAGAATTGGGGAAAAGAGTAATTCACATATTACTGGCTGTTTGTTTTTGTTGACTTTATTTGGATAGAGAGTTAACTAAAATCCTTGTTTATGTTATACTCCTATCTTTTAATTTTAAAAATTGCATGTTATTAATCCCCTAATGGTGCATTTTTATCAGAGGTCAAAAAGGGTTCACTGCTTTCTATGCTTCTACATCATTTATAGTGATCTCTACTGTTTAGCCTCTCTGATACTGCGGCAGTCTAGTGTTTCACTGGAATTTTTCTTTTTCACTTCAATGCCATAAAACTGCAACTTTAAATTTATTGCAATATCTACATATATGACAGCTGTTAAAACTGCAGCTGAAATTCACTTAGGAGACAGTTACTGGGGCAAATGTCTGTATACACACACACATACACTCACACACAAGCATGTAAATTACTCATTGTAATGTTGAATTTTTTCTTTCTTGTGATATAAAAGGGCATATTGTTGATATTTATGGGATAAAATTTACGCAATCCACTGACTGTTCATGCATTTCTTTATTCACACCAAGCATTTAAGGAGAGTTTTTTTAAGACCCTACTATGTGCCTGATAGGGTGACAAACACAGCACAGTCTGGGAGAAGGACATATGCAGAGAGAAGTAATAGCACCATATGGCAAGACCTGTTGAAAGGGTGTAATCAAAATCGTTTGGAGTCACACAGGGGACTAAGAGATGTTGACCCCGGGGCTGGGTGTTGGAGGATGAATGAGCCTTGAAATAGCATTTGCACCTGCATGGAACTAAGAGAGGAGGAAGAGTAATTGGGGCAGGAAATCAGGCTAGAAAAGGAGGTTAGGATCAGCTTATGATGGGTCTTGTGTGCCAAGCTAAGGAATTGGGGGTCACATATTGCAGGTCATGGGAAGTCAACCGAGGTTTCTTTGCATCGGAGAATGTCATGGTGGTTAGGGCTGGAAAGATCATTTCACAACCACGGGAGGACAGGTTAGACTGGGGAGACACTGGAAACAGGAGCACTGAGTTCAAATGAGAGATAAGGAGGGCTTAAGCTTTGGCAGTCTGAGGATGGAGAAGAGTAAGGCAAAATGACAATATTTAGTGATTGATTAAAGGGGGCGAGGGGGAGGGAAAAGGAAGATAGAAAATAAAATGTTCATAAGAAGCCTGAATGTGACAATCAGGGCAATTGGGGCATAATTTGTAGAGAAGTTGGAATCAAACAGATATTTTTAAAGTGTCATTGGAACATGTAGAAAAGGGGGAGACATTGGGTTAAAAGACAGAAAGTGATACCTCTTTTAAACTGAGACCAATGGATTTGAACTATTTAATGTTCTAACTTTCCAGGGTAAATGCAGAAAGAAGGGCTGATAGGAGGTCTACTTTCACTTCGGCTGAATGAGTGCTCTGACAGAAGGGCAAGGGGAATTTGAAGATGGCTGGAAGCAAGGTGGTTGGTACTATGATATAAGAACCCTGACTTTCCCTCTTGCCTTCAAACCATGAAAGGAGTCTCCAGGATGAGCAGAGCTCTCAACCCAAAGCAAAGGCAGGGGCTGAGGCATGTGGCTTTGCTGTGGAATGTCACTTGCTGTTTATCGCCAAAGGAGACAGGTAGGTGCTTATGGATTTGACACTTTAGCCTAGGGTAGCATCTCCATTGTAGAATGGCCAGCGGATAATCTGTGTAAACACGGAATGAAGAAGAAAGTCCCATCTCTGGCCTTCTACAATAGTGACTTTGGACAAATCACTGAACTTATCCTTTCGTGAACTTCAGTGTTATCATATATAAAATGGTGTTTTAAATATGCTCCTCACTTACCCTATTGGGTTTTGTAAGGAATAAATGTTAATGCTTAAAAAAAGAACCCTAAGAATTGTAAATCATTATTCAAATGCAGGTCAACTGTGTGGTTATTGTTCTCATCATGGCTATGTTCACTCACACAAGAACCGTGGACCTACAATACCAGAGAAAGCTTGTTCTCTACCAAAATAAGTTTAATTTGATTTGGCGGCTCAAGAAATCTCCACCTTAGATGAGGGAGCTTCACCAGTTACAAGTCATACGTGGCAAACCATGGTAAAAATCAAGAACATGAGACTTTAGGTATAATTCTCTTTCATCACTGTCTGGCTCTTTTTACTTACTCAGCCCTAACTCCTAACTCATCCCCACACACCAAGAACAAATTGCAAAGTAGATTTCAGGAACCCATGCTCCAAACTGGGCACTATGCCTTTATGCTTTCTGGATATACAACCAAGGGAAAGAATTAAAAAAAAGGAGACGGCTGTCTCTGCAATTTCCTTAGCAGAGCTTCAAATGCCCTCTATGACCTAACCCTGTTACTCTTTCGCCCTCCAGTTCCTGCTTCCACACCTAGCTCCTCCAACTACAATCCAGTTCACACGTCCCCTCCCCAGAGAAACTGTCCCTGATTAAAGCGTATGAAATACCCAAACTGCCCCATCGCTTTCTGTCTTCCTGGCCCTGCTTCACACCTGCTCACCAGCTGATGTAAAGCTGTTCCCATCACATGGGTGTAAGCTCCAGGATTATAAGACTTCATCTTGTTGAGGGTTGGAACCCCTGTGCCTGGTATCCAGAGGGAATTCAAGAAGGAGCTGCTGAATAAATGAATAAATAAATGAGTGCATCTGTCATATAGAGATATTAATCCCAGATATCCTGCAATGTGAGAATTTTAACAATTGAAAGATAGCAAGTAGTATGTAATGATCAGAAAGCAGGAAGGAAGGAAGGAAGGAAGGAAGGAAGGAAGGAAGGAAGGAAGGAAGGAAGGAAGGAAGGAAGGAAGGAAAGAAGGAAGGAAGGAAGGAAGGAAGGAAGGAAGAAAAGAAAGAAGGGCTTAAAAATCCAGGTAGTTGATGGGTTTTGAAGTAAGAGTGGGGCAGGCAGAGCAAGGCAAGGGCAAGGCAGGGAGAAAGGCAGGTTCAGCAGGGAAGTCAGTTCATCTTGGTTTACCTGGGATTTTGCCAGTTATTGGACTAAAAATCCCTCATCTCATGTAACGCTCAGCCCCAGGCAAACCAGGACCATTGGGCACCCTGGATTTCAGAGTTCCATGTTCCCCTGGATTAGAATTCTTGATTTACACTACCTAGCAGGTTGACCTCGGGCAAAACACGTTCACTCTCTCTGAGTATAGTTTCTCATCTGTTATTGGAGATTGGAATAATAACAAAGGTTTGCAGGGATTCCTTAGAAAGGACTACATGTAAAACACTTACACATTGCCTGCTACTTAAGGAGTGCTGGATAAGCAGCCAATGGTTTTATGAATGTGACTGGCCTATAGTTGGCACCCAATAAACATCAGCTTAAAGACACAGGAAGATGCCTAGTCCTGAGCGTTTTCAGTGATTGGATGACAGTTTCATAACAGCATTAAAAGGACTGCTAAGGAGCCCCGATGGTGAAATTTTAATACTGAATTTTACCATTCTGGTCACAGAATGCCAATCATTTATTATAATGTCTTCCTGTAGAAGAAAATCATTTTCCCCTAGTCTTCATAAATATTATTTAAAAAGCTGTTAGTGCAGTAAAAAAATAAAAGTAAAAAATTTGCAAACATTTACATAATTCTGTGTTTTTCAACCATGCTTAAATTTTTTTTACCTATTATTATTAATACCATACTCAAGTTCCTTCAAATAAGATTGGTATAGGCTGGAAATACCGTATTGTAAGGAAAACATAATTTTCTACTCATCAACCAAAACAAAATACCCTGACTAGTTTCATGAAAGAAAAACCTTTAAAATAGTCACTTGCAGTTGATTTGGGGGAGGGGGGTGTCCCCTATCTGTTGCTATTAATGCCCACATGAGTTTTACTAGTTGCAACTGAAATCACAAAAACCAGGCCTTGATGCTTAACTGGCAAGAAGCCAAGATAATGAAATTAATAACATATGTTGAAGAACCCATTTGTAACAATTTTCCATTTTAAAAAATGAGGCAGCTTGAAGCTACTGACAGGGCTTTCTCCCCCTGCCCCCACGCCTTTATTTTCTTTTGCCTTTAATATGTCCGAATGTTCCAGCCTATGGTTCTAAGTGGTTCTCCCAATTCACACGACTCCAATGTTTCAGCAATCCTGGCTCTGTGTGGCTGATGGCTTATTTTTTGTTGTTATTTTGGTAAAGTCTTTTAGGCCAGAGTGGAATCTGTGTGAGTCTCGGCCACCAAGCTGGAGCCAAGTCCTGCATGCACTTAGCAAAGCCACAGGCTTTGGTAGACTCACCTGTCAGCGCCCTGAACATAGAACACTTCTGCATATGACGCTGGCATCACGGAGCCCAGGCCCAAAGGTGCCTGTGGGCCATATCGGGAAGAATTCTCCAAAGGTCTTCCTTAGAACTTCGCCCTCACATCACAGCAAGGCTGGTAATCCAACTGGCAAGTGCACAATAAATTAGCAATAGCAAATTAGGAGGGAAGAAACAAGCTTCAAATGGAAGTAGGGAAAAGCAACAACAGACAGCTAAGCAGGAGGCCAGAGACATGCTAAAATCCCAAAACATCCACCACTCTCCGTCATTTTTGCCAACTTCTGGGGGAATCTCATAGAATTTCAGCAAGCTGTAGGCTCTAAGGTATTGCTGTAGGGTTATAAGTTATTCATATAAATAAGAAATACATATGCATATGTGGGAATGTATATATGTACGTATGTACCCATCTATAGCCTTAAAGCTGTAGTTTTTTTGGTCTCTTTAGAGTAGCTCTAAATTATTATATATGCATCAGATTTGTTCAGAAGGATTCACATCAATGAGGGAGCTCTCTGGGCTGTGTGTTAGAGGGCAAAAAGAAAAGAGAACCTTTGTTTCATATAATTCTTTTTTTGGTGAAGTTTCACAATGAGTATGCTTACTTTGATAAAAATATTCAGGTATCTACTAGGAAGGTTAAAGCTTTGCTGCATTATTACCAGTTAACCCTCTACCATTCAGCTCATTCGCCAACAAGACCTGGCAGGACAGTGGTGTATTCGTTCTCCCTGCACACATTTTTTGAGCCTTTGTAGTGTTCTACCTCTGTTCTGCATGCAGGGTTGCAATACAAATTAGAGCTAGTTCTTTCTCCTAAGAAACGAATCATCTGATGAGAAGCTGAGAGTAAACAGTGATTTGTGGGCTGTTGTGAAGTGGCCTTGGAGACCAGTCAGGGTGGGATGAAGCCAAGAGGAAAGCTGGAGGCCAGAGGAAGCAGGCGACCCAGGGGCATGATGAGATGGAGGGCACAGGACCTGCCAGACAGATAGGGGGAGAGCTATGAAGACAAAGTGCAGGGATATGAAAAGGTTCCAGAGGTCAGGATTAAGATACAGAGGCTCTTTGTTCAGGGACCTGTTTTGTTCCATTTAAGGTAGTCTCAGTGGGCGCAGTACCTCCTTCAAAGGGGCCTCCCTTGTGCACCTGTGAGTTTGTCTTTTCCCTACCAACTACTCTTCTTTGTGGTCCAGCTGCCTCTGCTGCTACTTGATGCCAGGCCCTTGAAGGCAGATGCTCTTTTTCCTTTTGCAAAGATGTACATATATCTTTGCAAAAGGAAAATGTATGACATATATATATATACATTTTCCCATTTAACCATTTTTTAAAATTATTACTTTACATAGGCAGGCACCGGGAAGCGAACCTGGGTCTCCGGCATGGCAGGTGGGAACTCTCCCTGCTGAGCCACCATGGCCTGCCCCCTATTTTAACCATTTTAAGCATGCAGTTCAGTGGCATTAATTGCACTCGTTGTGCAGCCTTCACCACTATCTATTCTCAAAGTTTGTCAGCACTCCAAATAGAAACTTTGTATCCATTAAGCAATTACTCTCCATTCCTCCTTTCCAACCCCTGATATTTCTAATCCATTTTATATCTTATTAAATTTGCCACTGTAGATATTTCATAAAAGTGTAATCATGCAATATTTGTCCTTTTATGTCTGGCTTCTTTCACTTAGCGCAATGATTCCAAGGTTCATCCACATTGGAGCATATATTAGGACTTCATGCCTTTCTATGGTGAATAATATTCTATTGCATGGATAATCCACCTTTAGTTTATCTCTCATAGGTTAATGGACAACAACACTTGGGTTGTTTCCACCTCTTGGCTATTGTGAATAATGCTCCTATCACGGTAGTGTACATACATCTGCCTGAGTCCCAACAGACGCTCTTTTAATAAAATACATTTTAGGAAGCATTACTAACCTGTGTAGCTCTTCTTTCCTTTGTTTGGACTCAAAAATAAGCAAGCAACAATGACAAAAATCAAGCAAAGATTCTTACTAATCAAAGACAAATTCCAGGACATTTAGTTTAAGGGTCTTCTCAATCTATCACTCCATTTGAGAGAGAAGAAAGAAAAAAAAAAAAACTGATGTCAAAGTCAAGCCATCTTCTTGAACCTTTAGTTATCTATTGACTTTTGTGAGTTGTGACTGTTGGGCAGAAAGGACAGAGGAAAAGGTGATATTTTAGTCAAAAGCTGTTAGGGTATTGAGGAGTAGATCTGATCATCATCTTTAATTCAGGACCACGTGCATCTGAGCTGGGCAGCATAGATAGCATAGATTAAAGGAGGTGTGGCAAGACATCATAAATGTGTGTGGTAGGGTGAATTTATGGAAGAAAAAGTGCAGAGAAACTGAATGATGTAAAAAGTAAGTGCAGAAGTATCCAGAATTAGCTAAGGGGGAAAGGGAAACGGATATGCAATGAATAATGTAGTGGTGGCCAAGCAGATTATTGACATTGAATGTCACAATGTGGAATTGAAAGAAAAACTTAAAACCAAGCCTGCTGCTAAACAGGGCAGTGGTCACATAACACAAATGGAAGGGATGCTATGTGTATTGAGGCTGTGCAATCAAAAGTTTCTTAAAGATTTACATAGGATCATTAAAAACCATAAACGTTAAATAAAACCTGACTAAATCAATTTTTTAATTTTATTTTTCAGTTCTCCTGGATTTGGTTGTTTTATCAAAACACAATTTCATTGGGATATATTCATGCACCATATAATCCAAATGGCTCCCAGTATCATAATGTAGTTGTGTAGCCATCACCATGATCAATATTAGAGCATTTGCATCACACACAAAAATACAAAGGAACACCCAAAAATATCATACCCTGTATCCCTCCTATTATTAATTTATTTAGTCTTTATTTTATTACTCATCTGCCCATACATTGGATAACCTGAGCATCAGTCACAAGGTTTTCTCAATCTCACATTCACATCATAAAAGCTATATAGTTACGCAATCATCATTAAGAATCAAGGCTATTGGATTAGAGTTCAACAATTTCAGGTACTTCCTTCTAGCTATTCTAGTACACTAGAAACTAAAAAGGATTATCTTTATAATGCATAAGAGTAACCTCCAGAATGGCCTCTAGACTCTATTTGAAATTTCTTAGCCACTGAAACTATTTTGTTTCATTACTTTTTCCTATTTTGGTCAAGAAGGATTTTCCAGTCCCATGATGCCAGGCCAGGCTCATTCCTGGAACTCATCAATGCTGCAGGGAGATTCACACTCCTAGGAGTCATGTCCCATGTAGGGGGGAGAGTAGTGAGTTTGTTTGAAGATTTGTCTTACAGAGAGAGAAGCCACATCTGAGCAACAAGAGAGGTTCTCCGGGGGATGATTCTTAGGCATTATTATAAGTAGGCTTAGCTTCTCCTTTGTAGGAATAAGTTTCTTAAGAGCAAGCCTCAAGATGGAGGGCTTGGATTATTAAATTGGGAGTCTCTAATGCTTATGAGAATACCAGGAGTTCCCTAGGTGGGGAAGTTTAATATCTCCATATTTTCCCCCAGTCCTTCAAGAAGACTTTGAAAATATCTTTTTATTTTCTGACCAAAATACTCTGGAGTATATCAGGATGTTACATTGATCTGTATAGACTAACAAGACCTCATTCCTTATTCTAGTTTCCATGTAATTATGGTGTTTAAATAAACTGATCATATGGGTTAAATTCGATAGTGTGCTACAGAATATATATATTTTGCACCAACTAAACATTTCTTTCTTTGATCTCAGCCAGAAGTTTAAGTTTTAAACTACTGTTAATATCATCCTTTACCCTGTATTCTGATTTACCTCAGTCCTAACCAAGTCTGTTTCATTCATGTCTCTAATTGAAGTCTGATCTTTTCAGCTTCATTAATATTACTATATGGGGTAGTGCTGACTTTCAGAGCAGCAGAAGTCTAACTGTGATTCTCAGGTATCACACAGATACCCCAAATTCTAGGAAACTACCAGGTTTTACAGAAAGAGCTCAGCATCTCAGAATTTAACAATAACAGTTAAAACTCAGGATTAGAAGTGACTTCAGTAAGAACTTAAAATTTAGGAACCTTTACAATAAACTTCACTGAACATTCTGTACCCCTTAATTATTGATTACCCAATCTCTGCCCACATTCTATCCCCTGATAAACTATGCTCTCAAATTCAATTCTCAGAGTTTGCTCATTATTGTTAGTTCTTATTGGTGAGGGCTTACAGTATTTTCCTTTCATTTCTGGCTTATTTCACTCAACATAATGTCTTCAAGTTTCATTCACCTAGCCACATGCCTCACAACTTCATTCCTTCTTGCAGCCGTCAATATTCCATTGTATGTATGCACCATAGCTTGCCCTTCTGTTCATCAGCCCATGTACCTCTAGGCTAGCTCTGTCCATTGCAAATTATGAATAATTCTGCCAGAAACACCAGTGTGCAAATGTCTATTCATGTCCCTGCTTTCACTTTTTCCAAGTATATATCTAGTAACAGAGTTTCAGGATAATAGGGCAACCCTATACTTAGCCTCCTGTGGCTCCAGAGGGGTTGTACCCTTCTACTTCCCAATCAACAGTGAATAGGTATATCCCTCTCTCCACATTTTCTCCAGCATTTGTGTCTTTCTGTTTATTTTAAAACAGTTATTCAAACACCTTACAATCTATCCTAGGTAAACAATCAATGGCTCCCAATATAATCACA